>CM052098.1:16801816-16815103 GCA_028453745.1 Agapostemon virescens
GTTCCCAAAAAAGGAATTCAAATACTCGTAAGCTTCCAAATGCAAGGAAACATACTAATCGCAAAGGTTTCCACGAGTCCTCAAAGTCGGATCTAAAAGATAGAGAAAATGGCGTTCCTTCCGGCTAGCAGCCTCCGTCGCTCGTAACCGCACCGGACTTAAAAGAGCTTCGTTCGAAACGTAATCACCGAGCACGCTCACGGAGTCCGAATCACGCAATGATCTCGTAACTTCACCGTTCTCCCATGAACCCGTGGGTTTTCACACGAACCAATCCGAGTCCGTCGACGTTTTCAACACAGCTTCCGCGATTTAAATATGCTATCGAGACACCTAGCGAACGAGAGATAGCTGCGGTCTGACGACGTGCGTCGCCGAAAACGAGCAAAGGTAAATATCCGCAGAGAGCAAGATCACTTCGGCTTGGTAGATCGATACACCTGTTATCGATCGGCGGAGAGATCCGAGCCGAAAGTGAAGCGAGATAAACACCGCTGAAATGATCGAAAAAGAGTTCTATACGTATGTACACGCTTTCGCTTTTGACGGCTTCGCAAGAAACTCTCTTCCTCTTCCTCCTTTCTCTCTCACTCACTCACTCTCTCTCTCTCTCTCTCTCTCTCTCTCTCTCTCTCTCATGTCTTTTCTACTTTTACACGCTAATATCACTATTTTCTTACTTAATCTACTTCTTCGGGACCGGTGTATTGTGTGGGTTAGCCTAAACGTCGACTCGATATTAATTACCAAAGTGAACGAAAATAATAAATTGATATCGAGCCGATGAACATGGAAACGTCGTCGACCATCGATTTCTTACTCTGTCTTTCTCTCGCTCTTCATCTATATCTATCTCTCTGTCTATCTTTTCTTGGTTTTCGTTCGTTTCTTCGCCTTCGTTCCTGAGTTGTCCATCGTCCCCGTTGCCATTCCTCTCTTAGAACAGCATGGCTTTCCAGCACTCTCTTTAGCTATCAGAATAATCAAGAACGTTCGCGCGAGGGTGGGCTGCCCTGACATCACGTTTCCACCATCTTAAGCAGGCTAGAATATCACCGTGAACATCATGTACTATCTTAATTTGTTTGTTTCTTTTATATATATAATATATAATATATATATATATATATATTACTATTATTATTATTACTATTATTTTATTTTGTTCTCTGCGACCAGCAAACACCGTCAGATCATCTCGTCCAAGTTCCACGTGAAAATGGTGTTCATGAGAATGGTATTCGTTCAAGTGGCAGCTTTAGTATAACGCCTCTGCCATGACTGCGGCTATAGTCTGCGGATAAAATTGCTGCTCGAGTCCGCACGGGCCAGACCTGCACACGTTTTTGTGTGGAACCGTGACTATAGTCGGATCAAAATTCATTACAATGAATCTGTCCGGAGTAATCTCGTATTGGTGTGACGTACGACTATAGTCAACTCTAAATTAACCAGCTAATCGATGATATACATAGATACCCACCATTACTTAGAAGTAGTGTCATCATTTCTCTGTCTTCATTTTTTTTTTTATTGCCACTTATTTTCTAGTTAGATTAATATGTCTATGGTCGGATCAAGAACTGCCTTCCCTTCCCCCACTCCCTAATCGTTCACCGAACGAATATTTAATTCGTAAATAATTGAAATTTAAATCTGGATTGATAGCGAAACTGAAATTTTGATTACGCTCGAATCAAAATTTAGTAGACCGTCAAGGATTTGATAGATAAAAATCTATTTGTGTAAATACGATGCGATTGTCGTTTGTTTAAGAGCAGTGCATCGCGAATAAAAGAATTCAGAGCTTATTTGACGAGAATAGCATGGAAAGTTTGATTGGAGAAGCTACTAGAACATTTTGATCCGACTATAGTGAGGCGTTTGCAATTTTCAAGGACGCATAGAATACGTACTGTGTAACTATACCGCGAGCACACAGGCTAGTCTCTAGATGGATACTGCAAAGTAGATGAAATGATACATTTTTCGGATTTCATGTTTTCTAGGACACAGTTTATACATACACGAAGAGAAAGATATCCTAGATCTCTACCCCGCCATTTTGATCCTCCTCACAGCAAGGAGCAAGAGAGAATGCATTATTCTTCATGTTCGAATTTGTTTACTATATATATATAAAGATATTGTTGTTACTATTTTTGTTCCTTTCGGTTTACTCGGTTTTTCGTCTTTCTCGTTCCACATTTCATTTATAGCTCGTCCCGAGACGCCATCCATCATGGATATATGCCATTGTTTCGAATTTTGCGATCGTAGTAATTAGCCGTCGCAGCTCCCGTTTCGCCGTCGCAATTTTCACCGGAGATATTTTGCAGTAATTAACGTTTTACATTGGTTCGTTGCATCGGCGTGTTACCGGTTATAATTACAAATTAATCGTCACTTATTTTTAGGATGGTCGACGAGCTCAGCCTGCAAATTCGCGTGATTTTGCAACGTCAATCCGACGAGCTTGTTTATTTCTACTTCGAAAGTTTCGCCCGGAAAGGTTTGGATCTGTTTTAATTGAACCTTTTAGCGAACATTCGGCAAAATATTTGTTTCTTCTGTGTGCGAGCTTTTTCGTCGGTGACTTTTATTAACAGGCAAGTAATTTTTGAATTGACCCCCACCCCCTCGGATTGAAAAAGTACTGTGAACGTAATTTTAACGAATACGCGATCAAATTATTTCGTTGAAAGCAACCATTGTACAGTTCAATTAATATCACAGTTTCGAAATTATTTAAATAATGTACTTTCGATACTATTCTTTTTCTATATTCGACGATTTTTATTTGTTAATATTAGTCACGGTTAGACTGCAGATTTTTATGCAACACGAATGTTTTCTAGAATCATTGTCTTAAATCGAAGTCAAACGGAACTTCGTTTTTTAATTTAATAAATTGAAAAAATAGTATCGCTAAATGTTTCCCCTACTTTATTTTCTTGTTCTGTCTTCAACAATTTTCATTTCGCATAATCGATTCTAACTAGACTGCAGATTTTTATAAACGAACAAACACTTTCGAATACAGTTGTATGAAATCGGGGTTATACGAAAGTTCATTTATTTCTGCATTAATTTTAATGACTAAAGCAATGTATAATAATGTTCTTAAATGTGTCTGAAGTGTTTGCTATTTTACATTTGACTCGCTCATCTTTCTACCGTTCGCAAAAAAATTTGGTGTCAAATCATGACAAAGACGACACAATAGTCTACAGAATTCTTCAATTAAAATTGCTTGATCGAGCATCTATTTTTCCTCCCACTGATTTTAAACAATTAAAAAATATATAGTAATATTCTCGAACACATCGGAAGTGTTTGCTATTTTACATTTGACTCGCTCATCTTTCTCCCATTCGAAAAACAATTTGCTGTCAATCACCACAAAGACGACACAACAATCTAGAAAATTCTTCAATAAAAATTGCTCGATCGAGCATCTATTTTTCCTCCCACTGATTTTAATCAATTAAAAAATATATAATAATATTCTCGGACACATCCGAAGTATTTGCTATTTTACATTTGACTCGCTCATCTTTCTCCCGTTCGTAAAAAAATTTGCTGACAAAGACGACACAACAATCTACAGAATTCTTCAATAAAAATTGCTCGATCGAACATGTATTTTTCCTCCCACTGATTTTAATCAATTAAAAAATATATAATAATATTCTCGAACATATCGGAAGTGTTTGCTATTTTGAAATGAAATTCGCAGTCTAATCAGGACAGAGACGCGCTACACCGTTCGATGGAATTCCTGAATCGAAATTTTTTCAATTCCATCTCAATTCAGACCAACAAAAAAAAGAACGCTATAAAAATTCACCAATCAAGAGGTGAATAATTCCAGAGATCGTGCATAAAAGCTCATCGACCAATCCGAATAATTCCGCCAATCCGGGATCGCGATTAATATGCAAAAAAGTCGACGCTTTTCAGCTCGTTTAATTCGACCACGAGGATAACGAATACAAATTCCGAAGCGGCTCGGAACACGGTAGACCGATCGCCAACGTCGGAAACTAAAAATCAGCTGTACCATTTCAAAAAAATAAAAAAGAAGACGCGCTAGAGTCGGAATCGTTTCAATTAAGGTGCAGTACAGGCGCAACGAAACCGAACCATTGTGAAACGTGTTCTTCAGTTTCGAGGAGATTACGTAGATGCATGCTATCACGGTTTTTCTCCTCCATCTCGTTTCTCTTTTTCTCTGTCTCTTTCTCTTACTATCTCTCTCTTTCTCTCTCTCTCTCTCTCTCTCTCTCTTTCTCTTTCTTTCTCCTCCCCTCCCCGAAGCATCCCTAATAGGTTCGGTTTCAGTTCCAAAAAAAAAAAAAAAAAAAGATTTGTCACATTCTCGGACAAGTTCCAATCACACCCACCCCCTTGGTCACAATGATTCTACGTCTTTGTCCAGTTTATTAACGCTCCGGATCCCTCGACTTCCGGTCCCCAATAAACGCGATGCGATCTCCAGAATACAGACCTGTACATTTCGCCATACACGTCGCGTAGAGCGACTCGTTTCCTGACGAGGTCCTCTGTAATTTAGAAGTAGAGAAGAACCGTTGCTCCTTTCTTCGCCGATCTGTAGTTCTAGCTTTGTCTTGTCGATCTAGCGGAGCCGAGACCTCAAGGATTACGGGAACTCTTCGGATACCTGGAAAATCTTTCAATTCATTGCCGAAGAAAATATCAGAGACGATACAACGAAAATTTGGAAGGCCACACCGCATAGAATAGTTTTGAATTTATTTGAGGTTTTTGAGAAAGATAGATGACAGTGTTAGGCGAGTTTAACCCTTCGAGGACGAAGGCAGATTAATTCCTGAAGACTCAAGGGAAACTAGATCTTTTTAACGTTTTATTTTCTAGCAATTTTCGAGGAGTCCTTGTAAAATCTATGATTGGAAAATTGTAAATGAACGGTTTTGAAATCGTTGTTTCAAGTTAGTTAACTCATTGAGAGGCCCTAACAACAGGCTTTCTGTAAGCGAAGCATTAAAATGGAATATTAGAATTTTAATTATAATCGAATTTTAAATAGTCCACCAATTTTTAGACCACTCTATATAATTTAATTCCGTACGCAGCAAAAGAGCAGTGCTAGTTGTTAACTCTTTCGTTATTTTGATACGGTATGTAGTTCTCAAAGGAAAATATATTTTTGAAAATCCTCGTCCGCAAAGGGTTAAATTAGCTGTCGGTTTTTCTATTGTTATTTCGAAATGAAATGCATTTTACTTGGTTCATAGCAAACTCGAATTTTTAATGAGATCGGAAATGAAACCACGGTTACTAATATTTTAATAGTTTGTTGATAACGTAAATTATTAAAGATCGTAAACAGTGGCGTGTGCGAGGGAAAGATGTATCGATTAGTTTTAGATAGAAATTTTTCCAAAACTGAATAGTTCCTGTTTTCGACAATTCGAATCTTACATTATACAGGATGTTCCAAATGAAAAAATAAAATAAACTACAGAGTGGAAGATAATCCATTGTTATTTAATAATTTTTAATGTCGTTTCCCAAATTTACATTTAAACAACAATTCTTCCTTTTGTCTTTATCAAATAGTTGTAGCATCGTGGAAAATCCTGTATATCGTAAATGATTCAATTTATCTAGAGATCGTCATCATACAGGTTGATTCAAAAGAGGAACCAAATGTTTTCAGCGATATGTCAAATAGATCGTCACGAGCAATTAACCAGTGCATATTAGGTCAATTTTGAATTGTGTGCATCAAAACTGTTGAAAAAAAAGGGTAAATTATTTAATTAATCATCGTAGAAATTGGCTTATGGATTCTAAACTTAAATTCAAAATTTTACATCAACGAAGTTGCCATCAGAAAAAATCTACGATCTCCCCTTCAAAAGCTTTCTAAAATTATTATCAAAATACAAAGAAATCCTAGAATAAGAATTATTTCTTTCCTTAAGAAATTTTCGATTACAATATTTTACAAAAATTACATAATTTTTCAACAATCTTCTCTTCATCGTTCTATTAACACATTGAACGCCGGCGACATATGAGCCATTAAATTAATTATGAGCTCATTTGCTCGTTCCTGACCAACGAGTAGCTAAAAAAAATATTTAAAAGCTTATACAGTTTCGTAAAATACTATATTTCGATTGAATATTCCTCATGTACAATTTAATAGAAACAAAATCGTTCAAGCTTTCGGATTCAATTCAAATTTCAGACTTACAAAACCCGCATTATCGTGAGGCCGGCGCTCAATGTGTTAAAATGTAAACACGACAAAATTAAAATTTATTTATGTCGTACAATTACAACTAACTCCCATACACTTGCGCAAAGAACTTGAAAAATTACCCTCAAAAATAAATCACACACTATCGACAATAATCAGAATTGAATGCAAACAAGTCCGCCACGTCTAACAGTTCCAGCACTAAAATAACCAAATCTCTACGTTGCTCCTAAAATTAGTTAGCGCAATTACCTTCTGCGCCGCCATCAAATTCTTCGCAATATCCCGCACAGAGTTTCAGCAGTTTTTCCAATTTCACGATAAAGAAGAAAACTAAAAAATTGACCAAATATGTACCGAACGGGGGGGGGGGGGTCTGGCAGCCCCATAAACCGATACCGCGCGCCGTATCTGGCCGGGTATCGGTAACCGATTTTGAATCACTCTGTACAGCCGCGCGATTACGTGCTGGTAATATCGTGGGCATAGATCGCCGGATTGTAGCCGGCCGCCTAATTTCGTGCCACGAGAAACTAGAGGACTCGATAAATTCTCGCAGAGCCAGCCCCTCTCTCTTCGCTCCCTCGATCCCAGTTTCTGTTTCCCGAAGCATTGGCCGGGCTGAGGATCGATCCGATCCGGTCAGGTCCGACCTGTTTGGAACTGGTTCGCACGCGAGGTGCGGACACAGTCTTCCCGGGGCAAGCGGTCGGTGTCTGATTGGCGGAATTGGCCGACAGGAAATATCGAATCAGCGCGAAGACACGCTCGGATGTATTCCAGTATATCGGTCGTTCATGCCAGTCCGCATGGTTTCAGTTTATCGTTTCCATATAATTTCGTTTCCATTGGTTATCGAATTCGTTGACGGCTCCCGACGTCGGAATGTGTCCCGCACGAGAGACACCCCCGGTAACGGCCCCATCCCCCGGCCTCCCCGAGCGGCGAAACTTATGGTCGCGCGAAGCTCGTCGGGAATCGTGGACACGTTCCGGATAGGTCCCAGGAAGTCGGGCCTGTCCGCCGCTGGTCGACGGGATACGATCTAACTTTTCGGCCGCATTTCCCCGGAGACGATCGATGGAAGATCATATATATATATATACTATTCGGACGGAGGATCAGTATAAACAAAGAGAAATGTTGATTTTGTTGAGAAATTTCTTGGATATCGGTTCGTTCGACTTTGGTTTGTTTTATTTGTTCACTTCGTTTTCGTTTCTTTTGATTTTTCTTATTATTCTTCTGTATCACTTTGTTTTCCCGTTCTCGTTCAGTTTCGTTTGACAGCTTGTTCGATGATTCTTCTATTTCCTGTAATCAACGATCCTCGGAATGTGAGACGCGCGAGGAAGCAGGCAGATTATTAATATACCATGTATTCCCTTTATATATATATATATATAATTATATACATTATATTTATATATACTTTTATCGATGTCTTCGTATACCCCCTGAAGCACTTTAACGAATTCGTACAGAGCCGGCACGTGTGATTTTTTTTTTGTTGAGCGATGGAAATCTTCGTCGTTGTTACAGATGGGAAAGCTCGGTAGCAATCCATTGGCTGGGCTCGCAGCTCTCGGCCTCGGAGGCCTTGCCACACCTGCCAACACTGGCGGACTTAATCCTGCAGGTGAGAACACGATCACGCATAATTTTGTTAAATCCGCGCGAAAGTAATTGCGGTTTGCATCGCTGGGTTAAAAATCTTAGCGATCGAACGGAATTTCGATCTTAGAAGCTAACTCAACTTTCTTTTCCTTTGTTGAAATATCATTAAAATTTGTTTTAACCCTATGCACTCGAACGGTGACTCCCGAGCACCACTGAAAATAGCTGCAGCACTACGTGCTCACACGTACAGACACACACACACGTCTCAACGGAGTCATCGACAGCGCGAAAAAACAAAACAGAAACATGTTTTGACACAACAACAAAGAAATACAATTTCTTAGAAACATCTGTCGCTTCAGTTGAATCCGGAAGCGTGAACGATCTTGTTTCTATTAAATTGTACATGACGAATATTCAATAACAACATATTATTTTACGAAAATGTATAAGGTTTTAAATATTTTCTTTAGCTACTCGTTGTTCAGAAACAAGCAAATCTGCTCATAATTAATTTAACACGTCGAATGCCACGGGGTCACCGGTGACCGGCATCGTTACATCGTTTAAGAACGGTTATCAATAAATTAACAGCATTGAACATTAACGCAGTACTGCCAAAATTAACCAGATTATAGTACGAGGTGAAAACTTTAGTTTTTAGTAACTAACAATTTTGTTCAATAACGCTGATCATTTCTATAAATGAAACGAATGAAATTTGTTCGAAGCATGCAAAATTCGCGTGGCATTCAACGTGTTAAAACGATTTTTACGTCACTGTGCTTGTGTCAAAGAAATTTATAAAAATTTCATCGTTGCAAGGACGAGTAATAGTAAATAAATTTCGTTTGCATAACATGAAATATATTGTGTTAAATGAAAATATAATCAAATATGCAAAGGGTTAATTTCCTAAATACAAGCACAGTGGTGTAAAAACTATTTAAAACAGTGCTGTGTGCAATTTTTAGTGGTGCCTCGGTGCAATCATTCAAGTGCAAATGTTTTAGCACCGAATTATAAAATTTCCTGGAGAATATGGCCTTATAGAAACGACAAGTTTTGATTTATTAAAATTTTTTGCAATTTTCATTATAACATACGATTGTATAAAGAAGTAATTTTGTAACTTCAACAGTTACAAGATAAATACTATTGGAGGTGGTAATCTGACCATTACCACCCCCTGTAATATATTTACTGTTAACACCAGAACTACCGAATAATAAATGCAACGATATACATTGCTTTGTAATAAAAGAAGACTGCATTTATTAATACTTCATACAATACTTATTGTAATTTATACGTGATTAACACGTTAAGCGCCACGTTAGTCACCGGTGACTGACGCGGTTTGGACGGAAAATTGAGCAGTTAGTTAAATCAAATTTAGCGTTTACTTAAATAGAATTTAGCCAAACTTTCCGTGCAAACCGCAACAGTCGCCGGTGACTGACAGTACAAAATACGATGTGAAACTTAACAAATTACTTTCTATTAATATATTAATAAATGTACCTAAATAAGGCAAAATTGACGTGGCGCTTAACGTGTTCACCCATTGGCGTACGATTTATTTTCTGATATCAGTGACTAGATTTTCTTTATCCTCCGCAAAACGACAAACAGAATTCTCTATTCTCCATATTTCTATACTCCACCGATTGTACGCGATCAGAGATGAAATAGAATGTTATTTCGGTTTAAAGAAAATTAAGGAAACGTATGTTTAACAATTTGACTGCCATGTCACCCATATAGGGGTGACAGAATAATTTGTCCACGTTTAAAAATCAACTTATACGTTAATATATTCATTGCACTAAAGTTAGTTGATATCTGAAGAATACCAAAAGGTTGAAGAATAACTATGTGTTGCACATTTCAAGTTTTCAATTGTTTCTTCATTAAATAAATTACTTTGATTTAATACAATTTTCGAGGTTGTTAGTTGGCCAGTTAACACGTTGAATGCGACGGAGGTCACCGATGACCGGCACCATTGCGTCGTTTAACAACGATTATCATTAAATTAATGGCATTGCACATCAATTTATTATTGTGGAAGGTAACGAGATTGTAGTATGAGGCGCGAGCTTCGTTATACAGTGTCTAACAATTCTCTTTAATAACGCTGATCACTTCTATGAATGGAATAAATGAAGTTTGCTGAAATACACGAAATTCGCTCGGCATTCAACGTGTTAAAGTGTTAAAAGATTCAGTTCGAAATCTTGATCACGAGTCAGACTCTCGTTGATTGTATGGCAAAGGGTTAACGCGACATTACCGTGATCGTTTTCGGAGAACCGTATGTAACAATGAATGTAATTAAAGGCGAAACCGTTTTTTAATGGTTTGTGTGCAGCACTAGCAGCGCTAGCCGGCAGCCAGCTGCGTACCAGCAACACAAACAGGCAACAGCCAGCAGCCAACAATCAGACACACGAGCTGACCGTGCCAAACGAGTTGATCGGTTGTATCATCGGGAAGGGTGGCAGCAAGATCGCCGAGATCCGTCAGATTTCCGGCGCGATGATCAGAATTAGTAACTGCGAGGAGAGGGAGGGTGGAGCCACGGATCGTACGATCACCATTACCGGAAATCCGGACGCCGTGGCATTGGCACAATATCTCATCAATATGAGGTGAGTACCGCCGGTACCCAGAGAGCACACACTGTAAATGCTAATGGTTACCGAGAGATTGGGGACACGGGGAGAGTCCATTCAAAGGACCCCCCGCGGAGACCTGTTATATCACACCCCCCCCCCCCCCCAAAAAAAACGAAGAACGGTTCAACGGTTCCAAGTATACATGTATAATATTCAAGACGAAATATTCTACAAGTATGTTTGCCGTGTGTACCGTTCTCGTGCAATGCGAACTTGTTGACGCTTGTTCCTCCAATCGAAACAAAGTCGAACTCGTCCCGGCTACGTTTTACGGTAGATCGCGATACATGTGTCCCCTCGAACACCTGCCCCCACACACCCCCGACCCTGCCCCAGAACCACCCCTCTGAAATAAAACTTTCTGATTTCTTTCTTCCTCATCATCGGCGATCATGCCGGACTTATGTCTTCGGGTTTTGTACGTCGCCGGTATAGATGATGTATATGTGTATATACATATGTATGTGTATGTATATATATATATATATTATGTATATATATATACACATATATATACATGTATAGTAAACACGTCTCAGAAATGACCCATGACGGACAAAACTCTCAACGCCCCAGGTTGCCCCCTCAGAAAACCCCCTTTTTTCGTCTCTGTTTTTGTGTTACTCGTTTCTCCCGTAATTGGACCTTTCTTAGCCTTGGTGTCTTTGAAGGTGATCAGTGAGACTAATGGGGAATACTCGAATTGCCGTCATCGCGACACCTCTCATCATGTTTGTTATTGTTATACTATATAACCGCCCGGCGGAACGCGCGCCGGTCAACGACACGCCCCCGTTTGTCATTCCGCACCGAGCGAGGAGGAAAAAGAGTACGTTGCTACCGATATGATCGAATACGCATGATACAGAGAGATAGATGATCGGTGTTTTGGGTCGTCGACCGACGCGCGTTCGCCGGAGAATGAAAATATGTTGGGATACTTCTCGAAGTATCGGTCGAGAGAGATGGCGGTACCGGTGATAACGGAGAGAGAGAGAACGTTTTCTCACGCGGAGTTCGCCTCCCCGTGTTGTCACGTTCTCGTGCATGCGACGATCGTAACACAACCACACCTCGGTTCTCTCTAGCGTACACAGGTGAGATATACATCTATATCGTAGTGATAAGATTGCATAGCAATTTTCGAAGACGTCGCCAGCGCACGGAGGGACAAACGACGACCGTCCACGCCGTCATCAACGCCGGATGAGTCGCCGGAAGACATCAAACGCGCGTCCATCCACGACGGAAGAGGATATCTTAATCCTTTATTTCCAGGTCCTGCTTTCCAGGCCCAGTACCCTGAGTATCCTGCAGACACATCTCCGCTCAACATCTGTTTCCCATTGTCGCTGGCTGTCCTTTCAAGCAATACAACTTTTTTTGAGAGAAAAGAAAAAATATAAGAATAGCATAAAAGACAAGAGAATATCAAAAACGATACGACAGAAAACGACACGCGCAGTCGAACCGAATACCTGTGACAACGCCGTTATTTTACAAGAATCCCAGAGCAGAGTCACGCGCATAACAAATCGATTCTACTTTCCTCCTTTTCGATTACGGATTTTCTGTTTATCTTTTTTTTTATTTATATATGGTTATATATATATATATATAAATATGTATTTTGTATATATAATTATATATATGTACAATTCATATTTTTTCCTCCGTTTAGTTTTTGGTGTTCGTCGATTGGATATATATATACATATATCTACACCCCCCGAAACCCCCAACCCCCCCTTTGGCGAAGGCTCTCGCAAAACCCTCCACCGCTTTTTAGCGCTGAGTATGTTTTGTTTCCTCGACTATGTACCTCTGTTGATTTCGACTGCACGTTTGGATCATTATTTGCCGAATGCGTTTACACTCGAGCCCGTGGCAAAATTACCCCGTTCGTTCTGGCCAGTTCGACTGACTTCCATAATTTTAGCGTATCGAGATCTTGGTAAAGTCGCTTCACTTTGGACGAAGCATCCATCTTATACTGGAGTTTATTTAGTAATTGTAAAAAGAGTCTGTTAAATTATGCAACGGTTACTGTACGATTATTGGACCGCACAAAAATGTGGACTTTTGTAGTTAATGTTTAACCTTAGGACAGGGAATCGTTCTTGCAATTATATGTAAATTATGTTTAGGACCATGTGCTGCATTGATTATCAATTTTTGCGAAGTATTTACGAAGGTGCTTCTAATACAGCAGCTGTTGCTTTTCTTTTTTAATTAACTTGCTATTACTTTTAATACTCTCTGTTAAAATAGGCCAAGACACTTTACTGTCGGAGGATTAAACAGAAACTCCTCAGAAATAATGTTTCATTCATTCTGGCTTTACACTGTAAATCTATAATTAAGCTTCATTTGTAGCATCACCTTTTAAAGAAAAACATTCTACAACACGGATGAAAAGAGATCAATTGTTCTGCAATGTTTAAAAGATTTATCGGATGAATTTTCTCGCCGAGTAACGTGT
This sequence comes from Agapostemon virescens, assembly GCA_028453745.1. Lineage (NCBI taxonomy): Eukaryota > Metazoa > Arthropoda > Insecta > Hymenoptera > Halictidae > Agapostemon > Agapostemon virescens. The sequence goes on from CM052098.1 coordinate 16,814,853, forward strand.
GATGTTTAAAGTATAGGCAGGCTTACAGTAAATATGAATTTTCTTTCTTTTTCTGTAATGTTATTCAGTCTCGTCACTTAGCAACATATTTACTTGAAGATTGTAAATGTACTCTGAAATTAAATTTGTATTCGCTTGAAAATTGTGGAGGAGTCTTGACATTAAACTAGGACGCATTTTCTTGAAAATTGCGAAGAAATTTTGTGATCAAATCAAAGTGTCTTTATTTGGAAATTGGGGAGGAATTTTGA
>CM052098.1:16815503-16840593 GCA_028453745.1 Agapostemon virescens
TGTTTCCGTAGTTGTTCCGTTGGCACCGTGTCCATTTGCCTGGCGCATCCTTGCAGCGCGTCCTCGGTATCGAAACGCGAATCGTCCAGTCTCGAAGACCTTCGGAAACCTTGAAGACCTTGAAGAATAGCTACCGGCGTCGCGTGTGTTCCGTCGCGTTCCCGTCCGCGAAATCTGATGGAGTTTGCCGGATTGCGTGTCACGGAACACGAGGACACGGTTTAACGTCCCGAGCAGATGATTCGGATGACTATACCCCGGCTTCTAGCAGCCGACATGTTCGCGTTTCGATGCCGAAAAACTATCCCCCCGCCACGAACCACCACGTAGCCGGTGTACTTGAGAGTCTCACGCTCCATAGAGCACCTGTACCATAACTCTCTGATGCCTCTTAAAACGCCTAGCGACTTGATTTTTCTTTCCGTTCTCTGTCCGACTCGGCGCTGTCTGTTAATCTGATAACTCTTCTTCTTCTTCTAGCTGCCGTTTCATTTCCATACCGTGACTGTTCTTTCTTTTTCTTTTTTTTTCTTTTTTAAATTTATTTATTTATTTATTCTTCTTCTTACGACTCACTTCTCTCTTCACTTACTTCCATCTGTCTATCTCTTTCTCTATTTCTCTATATATTTCTCTTACTTTATCTATCTCTTTCTGTCTATCGCTCACACTCTTTCTCTTTCTCACTGTTTTCTTTTTTATTTTCATTTATCGAGAAAGAAAGTAACACACTGTTTGTGCATAGAACAGAGACACGCGGACAGAAACAGTTACACGCACGCTCACACACACACGCTCGCTGGACGCTTGTCCGAGTCGTAGAGGGTCGATGAAGGTGATGTGGAATAAATTTGTCTACGTTAAATTTTCACGAACAAGTAGAGAAAGGATTCGTTTAGGCTGGGAACTTGCGCGGTGTTAAGTCGTAGCTTAAACGAGTTGCAAGTGGACATATGTTCTCGTATTGTGAACTTAGTTGTGAATCGTTGCTGGTGATCGTAACTATGATCGGCAGGAAGCCATTTGTAGGTAATGGATCAAACAGTGTCGAATATTATCGAATTTACGAGTCAATAGTTTCTCAGGGGCAATAGAAAATGTTTGCGTCGGTGACAGATAAACGTGCTGTACTTAAATCTTTAGCTGTTTGTTAAATACAAATTTGGGAATGTTAAAATCTTTATTTTCTAAGTCCAATCATGGTCAATGGAAATTTCATTAAATTCTCCATTGCGTAATCCTTTTTTTTTTTTAATAATAATAATGAGCAACTTTTAAAAACTTGAAAAAATTCAAATCCTCGACGCTTCCATAACAGGTACCATTTTTCAGTATTCAATTTTCGAATCTTTGAGTTGCTTCGCTATAATTTCAAGCAGACATCCGAACAGCCCTACCCCGAACTCATGGTATCTGTCAAACTCACTGTCGAACTCGCCGATCCTCAACACTAAGTTTACAGAGCACTTAAACCAACTATTTCACACAACTTTGTAATCATACCGAGAACATTAAATCAAATAATTCATCATCGGTATATTTTTACAATCCGCACGTGTTCGCCAGTTGAAAACATTAGAAAGCGTCATTTCGTGAACTTAAACAAAGAGTACACGAATCTCTCGGTTGTTCCACTCCACCAGCGTCGCATCCCCCTTGCGCTCGCAAGCCTACAGCGTTAAAAAGAAACGCATATACACACACACAAAGAGAGAACACAAAAAAAAAATTACAAAACCGTATCAGAGGAACGTTCCCACCCTCACCTTTTTACATTTTGTGTCTTTTCCCCAGTGTTGAACTGCAGAAAGCTAACCTAGAGGCCCAAAATACCCAAACCCCTGGCAGCGGTACCACTCCCGGGGCATCCGGGGCCAGTGCTTCTCCCTCCACCACCACTACCACTGCCTCTCCCTTGGCCAGCGCCATTCCCTTGGCTCAGCTGCTAAGCAAGCCAGGCGCCCTCAACGCCCTGTCTAGCCTGACCGCCCTCGGCGGACTCACGGAATTGCTAGGTAGTGCTGCTGGCGCGGCTGCATCCGCACTTCCGGTCCAGACGACCGGCGTGCACCGGTCGCACAAGTTCACGCCGAGGTTACGTAGCCCAAGCGCACCTGGACCGACCGACAGCGGCAAATTCAAATCCGAGCGCGCCAAGTACAACCCGTACTGAGCCAATGGACGACCAACCACGGAGAGACAAGACAGGGAGATCATTGACACACTATCGAACACTACACGCATTACTACTACTACTTCTACTACTACTACTACTGCTACTACTACTACTACTCATCACCGACAACTACTACAGCAACAACAACTACCACCACTCGACCATACACACCACCACACCGAACACGAAATTTTTGCCATCGGAAAAGCGCGCGTACGGACGCCAGGGTAGCGCGATTTATAGTCCGAATTTAAGACTTGGCTAAGGATCGGACCACGACCTTTTTTGCAAATCGACGATAGACTTAGTCTACCTTCTTACTTAGACTTCTACTTCTACTTCTTCAAGCTAAAAGAGATAAAAAGAAAACAAACCCCCCTTCCTATTCTTATTCGTACTTTGTAGGACGTAAGACACCAGGACCGTGGTTAGATCGGCGAATTTTTGGATATGAATCTACCCTGCGTGTCTTTCTTTTCTCTTTGACTGTTCAGAACATAGATGGTTCCTCCGAGTTTGCATTTCTCTGATAATACAGGGTGTAGAGGAGGTCGGTGGACCTTGAGAGGAGAGAGGGTGGACCTTGGAACGGACGGACACCGTGGATCTGGAATCTGCGAATATCACTGAACTCTGTGTTGACATGTTCGTCGTAGTTTCTATAAATTTATCGATTTTCTTTTTTTGGTAGACCGTTTTAGTTTTTGTTTTTAACGTTGATGTATGAATTTTTTGATTTTTAGAAGCTTCAGATAGTACGTTTCGGTTTTTCGGGATTGCCGTTTTTATACTGATATTCGTGCGCAGAGGAACGGACATGTTGATCACGCAGGGTTATGGGGATCTGCGAATGGTGGATGTTAATAATGTTTTTCATTTGATTGTTGCGATGATTAGACTGTTGATGTTACAGATTTATGGTAGAAAGCGAGCGGAAGGAGCTTAGAAATAGTAGACATAGAAGAGTTAGAGGATGTGGGTATAGAATTTTTGACGTTTTTTTAAATTATTATAGAAATAGTACGATCGTGTAGGTGATTCGGATGAATTTTATTTTGCACAACTGTCCGCGATGTGGTAACGCGCGTATGCTTTGGATTTCCTGTATTCTTGACCGAGAGGAAGAGTACGTTGTACAGTAGAAACGTTAAAAGGAATAGCAAGTATTATTGTATTATTTTCAACTTGTTCGAGTTATTCACAGAAAACATCGATTTTTATTTGTGCCCCGCTTCTCGTTATCGATCCAGACAATTTTTATTTTGCCGAAATATCAGCAGTCTAACGATCTCAAATCCACGATTCGACAAAAACCAGAATTCTTTCGTTTTAAATTTCAATCGCTGTCTATTGTCGTCGGTTCGGCGACATTTAAATCGTCACTTTAGCATTCGAGCCTCTAAATTTCGTCGAGATTATTTAATTATTGTACTCATTGTTTATTAGCGAGCAGCAATTCTACATAATTCTTCTTATAAATATTAAAAAAAATTGAACAGTTCGAACAACAGAAGACTCGAATTCGAAATAAAATTGTTGTAAGAATCCGTTTGTACGCGCAACTATAATTTTTATCTTGAAATAACCAGCTCTGAACGCATTTTGTCTAGGGACTTTTTCTCACATTTACAGCAGTGACTTTTTCATAGAACGATATTTTCTTTTAACCAGACGGATGCTGTAATGTTCAGTCGGAATTGTTGCAGTCCCCGAAAGCGACTGGTGTTTAAATATTCTAGATCCACGTCGTCGAGCCTTCGTTCCCAAGGCGATTAGAGTCTCTAAATATTAGCGTACGCGAACCCTGTGAACGGAGATCGTCGAGATCCGACGCTAAGTCTTCGGGCCCTTGACACTAGCGCGACACGTCCTCCGAGTCCTTATCCGCGTTTCTTCGGTAGAGTAGCATCATGGTTGCGGGATTTCTTTTGTCGAGTCTTTTGCGTTTCATTTCGTAGAATCATTTGTTTATTTTTTTCGAGACTATAGTATCGTACGATACCGCCATAAAAGGAGAGATAGAGAAAGAAAGAAAGAAAGAAAAAAAAGAAAGAAATGCGAATACATCGCGGTACCAAAATGGTGACTCGGAGGGCGCGACTGCTTGTGCACCGTCGCAGAGCAGCCTTTTATATATATACATACGTATGTTTATATATTTATATTTATACATGTATACATATATAAATATATAAACATATGTAACGTAATTGCGATGAATTACTAATTGATTAATGTTTGATGCAGAACAACCTTTTCTTACTAGCGTTAGAGGATTCCGATGTAATTTTTTCTAGTAGACATATATATATATATATTATATACATATATATACATACATATATATGTATAGCTGACCACTCGAATTGAAAGGGAGAAAGAGAAAGGAGAGAAGTATAATTATGTCGCGAGAGCAAAAGAGCGAGAGAAACGAAAGAATCAGATGAAAAATTTTTAGATTGTGCATGCGTGCCGAGAGAATGTCGAACGAATGAGAAAGAATGGGAACGAGCGAAAGATTTATATTTTCTTTTTTTTTTTCCACATTTCGATTATGTCTTGAAGCGCGCGTGAAGAGGATGGAGAGAGGGTAATAGAGCAAAAAAAACAATGATTGAATGAGATCGGGATTGCGTGCGTTTAGGGATGAGATTTGGAGAGAGCAAGAGAAACAAAGAAGAGAATCGACAAAAAAATGCGCGTAATCATGTAACGTGACTCGAGAAAGAAAAACGGCGACGGGCTGCCTCCGTTTTAGATGGTGAGAACGCCAGTGAAAATGAGGGAGAGTATGCGGGTGTTTGTGTGTGTGTGTGTGTGTGTGTGTGTGTGTGTGTGTGTGTGTGTGTGAGACAGAGAGAGCAAGTGTGCGAGAAAGGAGATAATAATCAGAGAGCTTATTCGTACCTCGAACGCGAGGTACCGGTTCATCGAATGTCGTCAGTGAATATAAATATATTATATTCGATTATACGAGGTAATCAATCAATTTAAAATAGTGGTCATTTTATTGTAACAATATTAATAATTATATACAAGCAGACAATGGAAAACGTAATCATTCACGAGGAGAGAGAGAGAGAACACGGTCGATTGTAACGCCGATGTGTATACATGTGTACCGGGATCTAGAGAGAAGAAAATATAAAGTGAAATCCAGTTCAGATAAAATTAGCGTTTAAAACGAGACGTTTTTAGATACGTATATACCTTAAACACACACACACACACACGAAACATACTGTACACGCGCGTACACATACGACAACAGACACGCACAGACGCACAGAGCGACACAAACAGAACATACATACATACATACACACAGGCATACACGTAAAAAGAGGAACAATACAGACTTCCTTCGAGGATTCGTAAACAAAATTGTATTCGCGCCTCGAACACGCGTCTTTTCTTCTTGATCGACGAGCATCGAAGAGGAGAGAAACGGCCAAGAGAGATCGGGAGATGAAATAGAAAGAACCATGAAGGCTCTTAGGCGAGCAGGGACGGAGAAGAGAAGAAAAACACTACGGGAACGAACAAAAAAAGAAACCGATCGTCCGTTCGCGTTCGAACGAAATCCGGCTACCAGAGATCGATGTTCGTGTGCTCAATTTCTAGTTCGTAGCGAGGAAGTAAAACGTTGCATCTAGCGAGCTGCGATCTCACGATCGTGTGTGTTGCGTCGTATACCGATCGATCAGGCGTGGATCGCGATCTAGGAGACGGTGTTATACTGCTCGACGATGTTCCGAACATCTGTTCGACCGAAGAGACGAACGCGACCGCGATCCACGTCCTCGTAATTAATATAATATAATCTACTTTTCATTGCGTTCTTCATTCTATTATACACCGATCCGTAGTCTCGCCCCATTTCGTACGTTTATCTTTCCGTTCGGTTCGTCGAGACAATAAGGAGCTTTTCGTTTACTTTTCGCGCGTCGAAATCGGGAGACATTTAGGAAGGTAATTAAGCGACTCACGTTCTTTTTCGTGACGCGAGATTCAAAATGGAATGGTTTCTTTTCACGATCAAGATCATTAAAATGATGTGCGAGAGAGAGAGAGAGAGAGAGAGAGAGAGAGAGAGAGAGAGAGAAATGGAGAATAGAGTATACACACCAGGATTTTACCGTAGGTACGTTAGTTTTCAAACTGTATATTGGTCTCTATAAACGATGTCGCCAGAGCTTGTGTGCTTCACAGACATTAGCTACCCTGTATCACCTTGTTGAATAAAGCTAGGGGTGTTTAATACAAATACGAGATGCAAATCTGATACGAAGAAACGTAATTACATATTGATCTGAGGTAAATGATGAAGATAATAAATCACCACACACACGTGTCGACGCCATTCCTTCGAACGGGGTCTCGCAACGCACTCGGCCATTGTCAATTTTTGGACGACGAAACACGGAGTAAAAAAAAAATAGTAAAGAGAACGCGATAGCTTTTTTCAGTTTTTCTGGCAGCGTCTCTGCCGGAGCCGTTTCCTAGATGAAAATTGCATATTCAGCCGGCACGCGCGTTTATTTATACGAATATATCGATCCGAAGTCTCCGGAGGGACTAATTCTGTAGTACCTTGCGCGACCACGTTTCTGGCGTGCTGCATTTTATTGTTACTACCCCCTTTATTTCTCTTTTTTGCAAAATCATGACCAACGAAAGCGGAACGCGACCGAGGGCGGAGGCCTGATCGATAAACGTGAGTCGAGAGATTCGACGGATTTTACAATGCTGGAACTTTTCTTCTTTCCTCCTTTCTTCCGTTCGTTCGCGATTTTCTTGTCACTCTTTTGACACGAGACGCGGATCAATAGTTGCGACAACTATTTACACTGTGTTTTATAGCGGCGCTGTAGGGCAAGCAAGGTTTTTAATAATGGCGAACGTTAAATTCTACATTTTCTTTAGGAATAATTACGGTCAGACCGTGGTTGTTTATATAAAATACATATTTCCCGCCACATTTGTTTGAAAACAAGAGTGAAAACCGAGTAAAATTTTGTTCTTTTCCTTAATCTTTTTAATACATTGGAAATGGTAGTATTTTACTGGTTACTGTAGACAATTTGCTAGATGTAAATCAGGGTATGTCTAATTCTAAAATTTTATAACAAGAAGTGTTATAATTTTATTAGAAGAACACTCTAAAACAAGAGTGAAAACCGAGTAAAATTTTGTTCTTTTCCTTAATCTTTTTAATACATAGATAATGGTAATATTTTACTGGTTACTGTAGACAATTTGCTAGATATAAATCAGGGTGTGTCTAATTCTAAAATTTTATTACAAATGAATTGTTAAAACTCGCAGAAGAATTTACACATCAATTTATGTTATTTTGTGTGAAATTAAAAATGGATAACTTTTTCGAGAAAACATGTTCAGTTGATTTACAATTTTTCTGAACGATCAGAATTCTCCAACATTAATGAAAATTACAAATACGTGATAGAGTGTACGTAACAATTGCATTGTTCTAGTGTCATCGCATAGAGAAACCAGATTTTCTGTTCGCATTAAATAAATAACTTTTGCTAAATTCAGTAGATCCATATTTACTCTCTCGTATATCCAGAATTATCTGCAATATTTCCACCAATCAAAACCTTGATACAATAATATGAAACTTCACAATAATCACTAAATTATTAATGCGATCGAGAGCCGCACATGTTATTCGTTAAATAAAAGACGTGTATACGATATTCTGCGATATTAATTACAATTTAGTTACTATACACAGCAACAATTATTACACGGACGTTAATGCGGCCAGTATTCAATCCGATAAATTTCAATAATTATAAATTGTGAAATCAACCATCTATAAATCGGCTAATACTGTAAAATAGCTATCTCCGAACTGGTCGAACCAGAAAGTATAACAAAAATCAAAAGAGGAATAAATCTACATGCCAAAAGAGGAATAAAAATTATTCATACCTTTTCTTTACGATTCTGAAAAATGTATTTATTCAATATTCAAATTTTTTATTTGCTTTAAAGACGAATACATCTGCATAAAGAATATATCCGTAAGGGTTTTAACGTTGCTTTCAATAAAAATGAAACCGATAGAAAAATTTTCATCATACATTCTTTAACCCTTTGCGCTCCAAGCAATTTTAATTCCTAACTCGAGACACATTTTGCCCTACAATAATTCCGTTGTACTCTGTTCATTTCTTTCCGTGCATATCAAATTTGTTACGATTAATCGTACGTGCAATACTTCAATTATTGCTAACTTCTTAAATACAAACATGTAAAAATTGTTTTGAGTAACAGTCTGACTATTTTTAGTGTCGCCTCAGGAGAGTGATCGGAGTGCCAAGGGTTAATCGTTTTTCTTTTTTAACGTAGATTTGCTGGTTTTTAGATTGCACCAGCAGTTCGCAGACAGCCCGAACAATGGCAGTGACAAATTGTCACGATCGCAAAGGCCAATATTTAAATCCTGTCCGCAGTGTTCGCGATTCCGATCGATCAGGTCTGGGCCCAGCTCTCGCATACCGAGCGTGTGTCGAAAAATGAAAAATCGTACGCGTATCCGAGCGCAATCTTTAAGGCTGTGTACTCACTGAGGAATCATTTGCGAACCGCGCACGCGAACTATTCATTTAAATTTCCTAATTGACAATCTCAACGATTCATCGATATCAGTTCGGTACTTTGTAATCTAAAATTCTCGTACAAACGTGTTGCAATGAAGTCAACAAATTCTACAATCGAGAAATTGAAATGGTAAACGATGTCAGCGATAGGAAAATACAAATCGCATTCTTTTTATGAATAGAAATGCAATATATGCAGGATCCACCGAAGAAAGTTACATCTGCTAGACACACACCAGTAAAATTACATCTAAATTGCAGGTGTTGGAGCGATTAACTCTTTGCACTCGAAACTGTTTTAAGTTCACGAGCGAAAGCATTTCTCCTGGCCTAGAATATTTTCATTTTATATTATTTATCTCCTTTTATACCATACGGAGTTCTTTTTAATATTACTGGTTCTTACGTTTTAATATTTTTTAATATTATTGGTTCTAAAAGTTATTGTAAATGATAGTGCTAATGCTAAGTGTTGAGACGTAAAGACAACTCCTGATTCTTGTTACAGTTGAAAATATCGAACTCGTGCTGCTAGAAAGCAGGAAAAGAGCTGGACAAATAATTCCACAGCTCAATTTTTCTTACAAATTAATTTACAAAATTTAATTTGCTATGAAATCTAGTTTTAAAATAATCCACGAACGACATATGCAATCTAAATTTACTAGAATATAGAATAACTCTAGCAATCTTACACAAAATAATAGAAACTTTCGCACAGTGTACAGTATAAAATAATGAAATTTGCGAACTTTGCTCCATTCTACATCATTCACAATTTCAACTTCTCAGTGAAACGCGAGACTAGAAACAATTTGCAGACAGTTCGCGGACGATTCGCAATCTCAGGTGAGGCCACGAGACGAACGGACATCCTCGCCACGTGGGTGCAACGATTCGTTCATTCGTGACACAACACTCTTAACTCTTTTAGTGCCGAACGATGATACACAGAAGTCGAATGCAAACACGATTATGCTATGCTAATTTACAGATTTCAAATAATGCTAGAATCCTATCGTATTTCATCCTAAAACATTAGAACCTTCTTCCAATGTTCGAATCAATATCTGAACTTACAAATTCCTCTTCGGCATCGCAAATTCGACTATTTTTCTATTTTCATTTTTCGGCCAGCACTAAAAGAGTTAATCATGAGGAAAGAGAGAGAGAGAGAGAGAAAGAACGAAAGAGTGAGCGAGATCGAGATGAGAGCTGTTTTCCTCTTCTTTCCGAACCGGGGAGAATTCATCTCCCACGTGCTCCGGTTGCGATCTATCGATCCCAACATGTACCGTTGTGCATCGCGAGAGAATCCTATATATAGCAACCGTGCATACGTGTCTATGCAGGTTTACCGTCGCGTGTGCATACGTGCATGTATAAATCGTACGGCAAGAGTGGAGAGAAAGACTCTAACAGAAAAGATGTAGAGAAAGAGAGAGAGAGAGAAGATGTATCCATCCAACCAACTTGACCCAGGCTCCTGACCGTCTTTGGTAAGCACCATCCGCTCCTTTGTAGTCCCGTTAATCGACACTTTTCCCAATTTTATATATATATTTTTTTTTTCACGATATACCGTTGGCTGTTGACAAAATTTCACTTTTCTTCTTTTTTTACATTTCAAATATACCGTGCGATCACCGTTTCGATGCATATTTCACGTTTGTTCAGCCGTCCGTTTCTCTATTTTTCAAGAAACCGAGAGAGTCATGCCTAGATCTCGCGTCAACTATTGTTTTCGAGGATTAAAAAAAAATAAGAATGTACCAGTCATCCAAGTCACCCCTCTGGAAATGACACCACGTGAATAACAGCCCGTTGCCCACCGACGATCGGTTCGCGCTGCGAAATTTTCCGCGAGCGGAGATCATTGTTCCTCTAGTGTTGCTTCGTTGCGCGACGATGACGATCCCCTGTGCTCGAAGAATTCGCGCATCGATCTGCGATACCGATTCGCAGACGATTTTTCAGCGCGAACCGAAGTCGGTGGGAAATCGAGAACGATGACGACCCGAGGATCTCCTTCCGTAGATCCGACGCATGTTTAAGAGAGAGGCGAAGACCCGCAACGCACATCGCTCGTTTCGAGAATCGTGAATTTTTATTTTACTTATCCGCGAGTTATCTTATCTGGATGGAAATCTTCGAGGATTTTCTTGTTTTTTTTTTTTCTTTTCGCCGCGCGGTCTGAATTTCATTAACTTTCACTCGGTTCGAAAGCGGTTTTGCGAGGAACGGCTCCGCGAAGATTTAGAAGAAATTTGTTCGCCGTTGTGGATTCACGAGCCGTCGAAAATTTTTAGAGCTGCACGGTTTTCGAGACGTAAGTTTACTTTCACCGGAGAAGTGCAGACTGTGTTTTCTCGTTTTATTGTAAAAGTCTGGTGATTAATTGCTACGCCTTGTGCGATTAATCGTTGCCTTGATCAGTTTTTCGATCGTAATTATTAGGTTGGAAGGAATCAATGACGATTCTCTGGATTTGTTTTTAACGCTATCGTTGCATGTCTGATTCTTTATTTTTTAAATCGATGTTTAAATGTTCAATGTGTAGTATTTTTTTGAAATATCTTTCCTCGATGTTACAATTGGTACACTTTCCATTCGAAACTCTGGAAGGCCTCCAAGAAATCAAGTTTTGAGCGTTTTCCTACAAAAGATCCTTGAATTTTCAAATTAATCGTAGACTCATCCACGAAAAAAATTTTGCAATGTTTTCTGAAATGTTTTAATGTGTAGTACGTTTTTAAAATCCCTTTTCTCGTTGTAACAGTTCGTACACTTTCCATTTGAAGCTCTGGAAGTCGTCCAAGAAATGAAGTTTTGAGTATTATACAAAAGATCTTTCAATCTTCAGATTAATCGTAGATTCATCGACGAAAAAAATTTTGCAATGTTTTCTGAAATGTTTTAATGTGTAGTAAATTTTTAAAATCGTTTTTCTCGATGTAACGATTGGTACACTTTCCACTCGAAGCTCTAGAAGTCGTCGAAGAAATCATACATCCAGTTTTAGGATCTTAAAATCGCAGAAAAAGTTTTCGAATATTTTTGGAAACGCGAGAATCGACATTAATTTCTTCCGAACAAATGTATATTATTTGCGTACATTTGTTGCAGTTCAAGAGTATAAAATTGCTTGTTTGTCACTTACGAATTTACCTCAAGTTTTGAATCTCAACACGGTCTTGAATACGAAAAAATTCGCATAACGCTTAACCCTTCGCACTCGAAGCCGTTTTAACTAGATAACCATTTCTTCTGACTTAACATATGTTCATTCTTCATTCTTCAATTTCTTATATGCAAAGATAGCGATGTTAAAATTGTTTTAAATAACAGTGCAGCAATTTTTCTGGCGCCTCAGAGTCGCCGCTCGAGTGCCAAGGGTTAAAATTCGCGTAAATTTTGAAAGGTCGCGAATTCCACGCAATCAGCGCAAAATCTCCAGTCAAGATTGAATAGTCGTTACGTAAATCTAGTAAGTCCCGCATTGCATAAACTCTGTTGCAAGGGGAGCTAGCAATTAGGAGACTTTGATGAATCATGAAAGGGGGCTGAATCTAGGCTCGCGCATTCGAGGCATAAGACCGTGATTTAAGTGCTCCCAGCGTGCACGGTCTGCAAAACAGTGACCGCTAAAAACGTCACTTTCGCGTAAGAAGCTTAAACTTCTACGCGTCAGATATTAATTATCTGAAACCAACATGCGTTACAAAATTGCTCAACTATAAAAGTTTACTCGATCAAACTTCACGTCCATGCAATGAACTTTGATTAAAAGCCTGTCTGCTCATATTTAATCGCCAAACTACCCTCTTTATGCCACCCCTCTTGCGTCATCGATGGACTGGAGATTTTGTATATCGATGATGAGAGACTAGTATGTAAAATTTCAAATATCGAGATGATTGCAAGAATCGAAAACTATCAAAATTTATTAGAATTATTGAAAGGGGAATCGATAGGCTGCAGTAGTTGCAACAAATATTTTTTCTTCGATGTCTTTCAATCTAATTACCGTATAAAATTTCACACTAATTTTTGTTACAAATCCACAAAATCCTAAGTTTGTGACAGAGATGAATAGGTGAAATTTAATTCATCGAATCCCACTGAAATGCTCCAGCCTTTTCTTAAATTTTTTAAAACGTTAAAGATATTGTCCTTAAGGGATGAGATTGTATATCAAACTCCAGAATACAAATAGACAACGGTGCAACTTCTCGAAAATCGTTCTGAAAGGATTAAAAAAAAAAAGCAGCAATTTTATTCGACCCTTTCTCGTAATTGTTGCAGCCGATTCTCACTTTGCACGAGGACGTTCAGTTTTAACGGTGAATATTTATGAAACTCGCGCGGTTACCGGATTCGGAAATCCTAGCTTTGGCGGGAAGTATGCGAAGCCGAGTTATTACTATCGAAACGAGCGATTAGGGTTGGCGTCTTCGTGTCGGCTCCCTCGGCCAGCGGAGTTAGCGTATAAAACATGAGCTGAGCTCGTCTGACAGTCTCGGCCAATTCTGTTTCAGGATATCGCACGAAACGTCGGGAATGCAGATACCCGCGTACCACTTCATCCCGCCGGACCACATCGTTAAGTCGTCGATCCACTAATTGTGGTGACACACACGTATGTCGTTGTCGTCGTCGAAAAAAAAGGACGCGGGGCGTCACGACGCACGCGAAGCTGTCAGTGGCATCTGGGGCTGGGCCACGCAATGTGTTCATCCAGCTTGCTAATCGACACACTTGCAAAACAAAGCAACAACAACAGAAATCTCTATAGAAAAAATATATATAAATATATATACCTTCATGTATATATATATATATATAGATATTATATATATATATACATTATATATATATAATTATATATGTTATATATATACATATTATCTATATAAATATATAGATGAACACAACGGTGGGAGAGGGAGACACGGTACATACACGCATCATACAAATAAGAACACAGTCACACATTCTCGTACATGCATGGACAACCGAACAGGAAAAGTATATTATACATACCACACACACACACACACATATACACACACACGCGCGCGTTTTGAGAAGGACGTATACGTCGTCGGTAGGATAGATTCAAGTAATCTATAAATTAGGAAGGTATTAAGGATACGCGTACAGATACAATTACACACAGAGACACACACACAACCGCAAGAAGGAAATGCGAAAATTGTGCGCGCGCTCTCCCGTCGCAGAAACGGGAGAGGTGTAAATACATTATACACATGTGAGGGACGAAAGGAAAATGCAGAGAGGATGACAGAGTTAAGGGATTATTATTATATATTTCTCTTTGAGAAAGCGAGAGCGAGAGAGAGAGAGAGAGGCGCTCAACACGCGAGAAAAACTCGAGACGAAGAAGGCACGCACGCGCGTACACGGATCCACACTCGAGTGTACAAAACCTGTACAAAAGATATTTAAACAAACAAGCATATACAAACAAACAAACAAAAAAAAAAAATAAACAAATAATAACGATGCTCGCCGCAGCCCGTCTGGGGTTGCTGCCGATTGGTAAAGGGAACAAGCCAAAGATACGTTAGTTTTCATTTTTATATTTAAAACGAGAAAAAAACAAAATGATAACGAGACGGGAGAGAAATACGAGAGAATTATTATAATTATTAATTAATCTTGAATGTGTGAACAAGGACGCTGAATAATATATATTAGGCCGGTTGTTAGCGTTTTTCTATCGTACGGGGTCCCGCCGAATTTGCGGACCGTGGCGGCCATCTTGGATCGCCGTGCCGGATTTTGGGAAGCGTCGGGACCTGTCCCGAACTCGTTCGAATAATCGGACCCGTCGAAATTCACGCTTTGCAGGCTGCAATCGTTGCTAAAATTCATTATGTTAACGACGACTTTAGTGATTTGTAAATACGAGAAGCTTCCGAGCTTATCTGTTATATTTTGTTGTTAATTCTTAAGGGACGCGACTTCCCTGTTTTGCATTGTTAAACGTTTTTCGTATTCGAAGTACTATAAAAAGAATATCCTTTCTATTTTTTATTCGCTGTCTTAGTTAATCTTTTAAGGTATTTAAGGCGAGATTGCTGGTTCTCTAAGCCAGACTGTTTTTTCTTTTTATATTATTCTTTCTTAGACACTTTTGTCGATTTTTATCTCCGTTGACGTCTTTAAATCAATTTTATTAGCTCTACGTAGGTTTGTTATATTTTTCTAATGTAAAACTAAAAATTACATTTTTAAGGACGCTTTACACAGTTCTCGATCGTTGTTTTTAATCGAAAAATTCTAGCCACGACGAATGGCTTCGGCAAACTTAACACTTCACCTACCGGAAGCCTGTTCCCAGGTTTTTCAATAATACGAATGTACCGGTAAGGAGTTTAATCATTTTCTTTTAGATAACAATTCCAAAAGGAATGATTACAGTATACTATCCAGAATAACTTGTTAATCCTCCGACTGTGAAAGATGAAATCGATACCGATAGGTAAAGTGTTGAAGGACGCCATTTTGGAAATCGAACAACAAGAGAATATTGAAGTTCGAGCCTCGATTAGCGCTGCAAACCGAGAATCCTCGTCCGGTACATTTAACGATCAGAATGTCTCAGTTCTCCGTAAAATGGACGAGGAATCAGAGGTTCGGCGGCCATCTTGACTCGAGGAACCGCGGAAGCGGAGCAACGGCTTCTGTAATTCGAGCTTCAATTCTGTCTTCGCGTTGATTTAATACGTTTAATTATTTCAATTACCTAGAGAACGTGATCCACGATTGAAATCACGCTTTGAATTATTTATGGCTGCGAGGTGTCTCGAGCGAAGCGAATTGAAGAGCGCCGCGAGTGACAAGTCGACTGCAAAGTGTTAATTTCACGAGTCGGACACCAGTCGAAAACGACGCTTCCCATTCCCCGGGGATACGGTGTTCATTCATTGAGAAACCCGTGGAACGTGAAAGACGCGGTCTATTCACACCGACGAATCAGGCTGGCCGCGGAAAGGAAACAGGAAGGACAGAGAGGAAAAGAGAGAGAGAAAGAGAAAGGAAGAGAGACAGACACGGTCCCGTTCGCGTGGAACGCCGTGGGAAAAGTGACAATGAACCGCGCGCGGTAATTACGTAGTTCCGTAGTTTTTGCATGCGAGACTCGATTTCAAAATTGACGGTGAAAAGGGAAGGGGGTTTTCGTTTTCTGAAAAGTGAACCGTTGGAGCGCGCCGCGTCCCGGCTCGCGCGGAAACCTCCGAGCGTTTTCGCGAGCCGGGGCCGAGCTTTTTACGAAACCATGGAAAGAGAGGAAAAAATAAATTCGCGTGCGCCCAGCGTCGTCTTGACTGTGGCTTAAAACACGTGCCCTTGGATCATCTCCAAGGGACCGCGAGAATGCTATCACCTCTGGTGATAGAAGTCAGTCGAGCCGTCTCTGGACACGCAGTTCCGTTGAAGAAACAAAGCAAATTATTATGTGGAATACAAATAACGATATATTGTATATATACATTGTGACGTTGCCCTCTTTCGACGCCTCCGAAAGCGGGTCACCAGGCAACTCCGGGATTTTACACGCCCTTGGGCGGGGCCACGCAGGGCCGTGCCAACGTGGTCCATCCGGCAGAAAGCAGTCGAGGGCTCGACGCGAATCGCGAGAAGCACACTCTTCGGGCGCCGCTTCGAACGCTTCGAACTTCGAACCCTTGACCCTTGTGAACCGGAAATAGCCGCGAATACGGAAAGCAACGGGGAAGCCCTCGCGGCAAGGCGGATCTCGCAAATGTTAATTTACTAATTTATTACTTAATTGGCCGAACGTATTTCTCGCAAACTGTCTTAAATCTAAAATTCGCGACGATGACCCAGACCTTTCAAAATTTTCACAGATGTTTGGCGCCGTTACAAAAATGGCGGCTTTCGATTCCCTGCGAGACTATAACGCGCTATGTCCCTGAGGAAAACTTCGATTCTCGACCCAAATTCCTACCAATTTGGACGAATAGCGTGAACGGAAAGCGCCCCAACGTAAGCAAAAGAATAGCAAGCATCTCGCCAGTTGCGAAAGGGAATCCGTCGCGATCTCTTCGAGTCACCTCGCTAAATCGAGTAAGAAAGCCACCAGCGACTCGCCGTGAATTGCTCCTGCGAAGTCCGCTTCAACTCAGTTACTGAAGCCGGAAACGGAAGCGAGACCGAACGAACTAGATTTCGCGAGAGGGCCGTACGATTCTTCACGGATTCTCGGCACCGCAAGGACCTGCGAGTACGTACCTATCCTCCCTGCTCTTCCTAAGGGCTTATTCTAATTGGTTTCTCTCGCGCGCGACGTACAAAGTACTCAGGGCTGCCCGTCGGTAGATTTCCTACGTCAGATGCAAATTGATTTTCCCAACTATCTTCCATCTCGGGAGTTCGCGAAAATATCCATAGAGCACTTCCTCACCATCCACGCTTTGCGAAACCCTTTTTCTCGCGGTGCGGCTGTGAGATCGCGAAAATGAAAACCACTGTTTTCTTCGTGACGAGTCGAAAGTCGAAAGAAAAGGGGTAGTCGCTCGGCTCAGGGAAGTTGGCGAAATCCCGAAACTCTTTGCACTCGAAGCAATTTCATTCCAAAATTGAAACCATATTTTTTTCTATAACAGTTCCGTCGTACACAGTTCATCTCCTTTCGTAAATGGGAAATTAATTATTAGTATTCGTACTTGGAACATTGAAATTTCTGTCGATTTCTTAACTGTAAAAGTTGTTTAAATAATAGCGTGGCAATTTTTAGTTAACAACCCTGAATTCGCCATTTTCCACGCGTCTCTCGGTTGGCCGGAACTTTCCATTATGCGATTCCAAAATTGCAAACAAGAAACTCTACTCTAAAGATCTGGCGCCAGATCGTAACCGATTTTTTCTTATTGTTTTCCTTACTTATTTTTCCACTGTTTTCCTTATCATCATCCGGAAGTCCGATGTGACCAGAGGTGTCCATGATTTATCCGAGTTAGGTCGCCCATGCGCGAGAGAAGATCCACCTTTGATCCCGTGTATGAGATCATGGAGTAGTTTTTCCTTTCGCGGGTAGATAGATGTTTTAGAACAGTTTTTATTTTTTAAAAGATCGAGAATCGATACAACGCTTCCTAGGGCATAACTCTCGAAACTGCGAGGTCCGCGCGGTCCCCTAGAGGGCGGTTCCGGTCGCCATTTTCGCGGCTTCTTCCGCAGTTACGAACGGGGAAGCGACGTCGCAATTTTGCAACGTCACAGATATGTATATATACATTTATATATATATATAAATATATATAATATATATATATATTTATTATACGACTCAAATGACGAAGAAACAATTAGCGGAGAGAATTCGCGGTGCCAAGGCACGAAAGCAAGTTCAACTTGGACGCGCCTTCTTCATCAACCTAATTCATCTACACTCTCCTCCGCTTTTCATTCCCATCCTGGTGAGACGTTGTTTCGTAGCCAAGGTGAATCTTGCACTGTCTGCAAGCTGCTCGACGATTACACGACTTGCGTAACTTTCGTTTGAAACAAAGATGCAGCAACATCCGAGATAATCTTTCCGATAAATCGTTCTATTAAGAAACAGTAAAGATTTTTCTAAGATTAGATAAGTAAACGGTTCAAACAATGGATTCTATGTGTCTATGACGAAAGAGAATAGGTTAAATTTAAACTAGCGAAAAGATTCGATTAACGTAGGAACATCGATATACACACACATTGTCTTAAGACTATCGAAATTATTGAAACAACGTTGATTTTCAACGATTTGCGAGTCTAATAATGAATTTCATAGCTACCGCTTATATTTTCCGACGCTCTGTATTTCGATATCTGTCATCCTCTTAAAACAAATTTTTACGATTGCTCGTGCATCGAACGAGAAGACTTTATGCAATTATAGCGTACCATCCGATGGACAATTTATTCCTCCGTGCACGCGTTCGCAAACAATATTAACGCTGTATCTTTTTGGTGTCTGCTAAGAAGGCGGTTTTACAGCGGCTAAATTCAATGTAAAACGATTAAATTTAAGAACTAAATTAAATAGAGTTCTCGACCGTTGTTGATCTTCGATTTTAAAATGACTATTGCAAAAATTTCAGCGAAGCGTTAAGAATGATGTGTCTTCCTCTTGAGAACGCGTGAACGAAAATCGAAGACGATGGATGAGAAGAAAATTGACTAGTCAACGATGACTGTTTCTAATCTCGACGGTCCATCGTCCTCGATGATCCAACGATTCTCTCGTTCACGGTTCGAATTCGGCAACTCGCTGTGTTCGCTGCAGCTTGCGGACAGTGATTGTACATATTCGAGCCGATGATTTGTTCGGTTAGTTGTTTGCAGGGTAAGTTCAGTGTCTTCTAGCATCCGCGAGCCAAATTTTCTCTTCGACGACTGTTGTCCTAGGTTTCTCGATCGTTCGGAACGTGTTCCGTTCGGCTTGTCTTTCCTTTTTAGAGACTGTTAGAGCAACGTAAGAGAAACGGCGAATTCTAAAGACTGTCCGATGGATGATCGCTTCCAATATCTGTGCCAAAGACGCGCGAAACGTTCGGAGGAAAAAACGCTTCGCCCAGACGAGAGTGTTCACGTGCTTCCATCGATGTTTCCACACCTTTGAGCGGTTCGTGTGTCCCATTTCGCTCTGTCGCGTTCTTCGAACGATGCCGAGAAATTAGATCTTCCTTTGGTAATCTCTCTGACGGAATCATTTTAGGGACTTGCCCGTTCCTCGGCGTCTCGAAGGTGGTCACGAGAAATCCTATCCTTTCATTTCGGATCGCGTTTGCGCGGGGACTCGGGTTCCTCGCCGTCTCGGAGGTGGTTAAAAAAGAATCCTACCCTTTGAAAAATCATTTTTTTAATGGGGACTCGGGTCCCCGAGTGTCTCGCGAGGATGGCCAACGGAAAGACCAAGCCTTTCGTTTCTTTCGAAATCGTTTATGGAGACTCGGTCGGCATTCAAGCCGAGGTCCTTGGTCTCCGTTGCCAATTCGACAGCATGCGCTGGCGAAAAGTCCTCGCGACACTCCCCTGGCCACTGTTTCCCTTGCCGTCCTATTTTTTTTTTTTTTTTTTTTTCGTAGCAATTTATAACGATGGTAATGGTTTTCTAGTCATAGGAGATGATCTGTTCATAGGGGACGCGGGTTAGAGGTCCTGCGGCTCGATCGTAAGATTAGACGATTCGCTGATCGCTTCTAAATCATGTGCTCGTTTCGCAATGGTTCTTCTTCGTGACGCGTGTAATTAATTTCGATCGTGCTCCTCGGTCGTTCAAACCTGAGCATTTGTCGTTGATCTTTATCTTGAATCTCCCGCCGTTCGGCTGGGAATTGATCCAGTGTTTCGGCTAATTTTTCTAATGTGGTTGTTCGATTCGTGCTGACGGAACGCTGAGATTTTGTCTCCAGCCGTTTTCGATCCATCTTGCTGGAACAACGAGCGGTCGCGACACTCCGACATTGTTGCATCGAGTCGTGACGCAGTACAAGTGCAATATAAAAGCGTCACGTTAATCTCATCGTTGCTCCTGTGATCAAGCACATCGTTTCGTTAAGTTCGCTCAAAATTGCTTTAAGGTGTTCGACTTTAAATAAACCACAATTCGGACGATAGGGAGGAAGCTATTCGGCATGTTGATCCGTACAACACACAGCTACAAAATGGCGGTCAGATTGGTCGCTTCGCGGGCGTGGGTCCCAAATAAAACAGGGACTGCTGCGCCATTTTGTAAACGTTATCGTGCTCGATGCGTCCCTGATGTTCAGGGACCTAACGATTTTGGGCAGTTTGGACATATGTCGCATTTACTTCTTCGCGCATGCTCAGCACTAAACCTATCAGTGCAAATTTGATACATTTCGTTTAACGATTTTTGAAATTGCAAAGACGCCTTCATTGAGAATTATCAATATAAAGTATTTATTTGATACGCTGGAAAGATACGTTTTATATTAAGTTTATATAACTGAAGCATATATAACAAAAGAACGTTCTAAAAAATCTAATATAGAACAAAGCAAATAAATTTGTGATAATATATAAATGTTTGGTTATGTATTAAATAGCCTGTGTAAAAAGGCGAGCAAAAGTAGCTTCGCACGGTTAAACACGTTTCTTCGTTCAAGCATATATGTTTACGATAAAAATCGTGCAACTATTAAATAAGTTCAATCGTCTCGTGTTTATAAGTTGAATTAGATACATTTAAAGCTTGGTAGGTTCAGTGTCGTGTAGTTTGTCGCCGCGAGGACGGCGTTTGTAGACGCGGAGGTCAACAGCACTCTGACAGGCATAACATCCGCTCACAGTACGATGTACCATAATAACATGAAAGTGTTTCTGCAATAAGGGCGTTGCCGATCCGCCAGCTGTGTAGGATCTCTGTCGTCTCCTTTCGGTGTCTTCTTGCGTTTAGGCTTACGGATGCGACCTCGAATGCTTCCTCCTTCTTCTGCGTTGTCGTCTCGGACGATCCATCATCGCTGGTCCAACGACTTCTACGTCGAATTGCGTCGTGCAAATCAAGCTTCCGGTCGACCAGACGTTGATCCTTTTCGTGAAATTCTGACGGTGCAGTTTTCGAAAACCGTGGCTGGCTTCGTGGGGTACTTGCCTCATTTTTTGGTGTCCCAAGCGAGTAGGCTGTAAGTGTTGGAATCACGAATGTGTTTTAGAGTTGTAAATGCCTCATCCATGGGACCGGCTTCTATCAAAGGGTAAATATTCTATAATCATCTCTCGTTGTACATATTTATTGATTCGTCTCAACTTTCATCGATTCTCAACGTTCGTGTTCGTTTTTTCTTATTTTCTATTTATTGCGCGTTCCGTCGATCGTCGGTCGACTTGTTTTCTCTTTGTATTTACCTTTTTTTCTTTTTAATAATTATTATTATTATTATTATGATTTACGATTCGCTCGAGAAACAAATTTAATCGATTGTTCGATCGTCTGCCCGGGCGAACTTCCAATTCGGCGAAAAAAACGAAAAGCGAAGCCTATCAATCGTGCGAGCTAATTAATCGTGGGCGGATAATTATTTATACTTGCGTAGAAACATATTCGCGTTTCTATTTCTATACATATATATATATAAATATATATATTTGTGTATATATATATAGATATTTATACATACATATAATAACCGTGAAGCTATATATTGTGGGGATTATTTTGGCCTACATTGTTTTCAAATATGCGTAACACTTTTTGTTTTACAATTTTGTATTAAATCGTAAAATCGCTACCTTCTGCTCCTTCTTCCGAATTCTTTCATATCGAATTCTTGTTCGTTCTGTTCTTGTCTATATCTCTCTCTCTCTCTCTCTCTCTCTCTCTATCTCTATCTCTATCTCTATCTCTATCTCTCTTTTCTTCTCCCAGAACTTCCCTTAGAAATCCCATGCTTTTAAAGTATCTGTGCCAAAAGACTTTTCATTCCCAATCGGCGTTATCGAGAGATCGCAGAGTTCTGGTAAATTTCGAGAGACCCCCACAATATGTAGCATGTTCTCTTTTTATTTACAGACCGTTAGGTATACCATTCGTTTGTTCTCTCTTTTCTTTTTATATGCTAAGTTAAGAGCTAACTTATTTGTACTGTTATATTATTTATGATATAATTTAAATGGTTGCGACGACGATGAAAATAGAAGAGAAGATGAAAAAAACAACAACAGATTAATAGAAGTATGAAACAAAAAAAGAAGCTTGATTACATTGCCGTTTCTTTACGAAGCATTTCTCTCTTTTCTCACCCATCCAGAACAAAAAAATTCGACCGAACGAAAGAAGCGCGGGGGGGAAAAAAAGCAACAAAACGAAAAAGGAAAGAGGTAAAACGAGCATACTCTTTGCACGCCACCGCTCCCTTGAGAAACCGCAGGATCTTCTCGTTGTCCTCTTCGTCTTCGTCACGAAGTTCGTCGTCGACTCTCCTCGCGTCCCCGTTCTTCGTTCGCAACCCTTTCATCCCCTCCCTCCCCGAACTAATCACCTGCACTTCGCCCCCTCCGCTCTCTAATTATCGCACGATAACGACGTACCAAGAGTAAAACGTTAGAACAACAACAAAAGATACAAAAATTCAAGGAAAAACAGAGTTTAAACGTGAAACGTGTGACGTAGTAGCAGACCGGAAACGACGTCGCCCGTCGTCTATCGTCGTCGTCGTCGTCGTCGTCGTTCGGGAAGCTAGCCTTTGCTTGTACAGAAAGAACGTAAAGAAAAACCAAGATAAACAAAAAAAAATGAAATGAAACAGACAGAAAAACGATGACAGAAATATAAAGAGAGGTGTCGAGGTTTCGATAAAAGTGACGGAAAATTGAAAAAAAGTAAAACACACACTCACACACGTAAGTTAATCTAATTAGCGAGAGACGCTGTATGATTGTGTATATCAACAATAAATAATTGCTGTGATTAGAATCGATTATTAGTAAGTAGTTAAGGACAATTTTTAAGGCACATCGCGGAGAACAAAAAAAAATCGGGGAGAGAAAGAGAGAGAGAGAGATCGGTGTTCGCGAGTGTGTGTGTGTGTGTGTGCGTGTGTGTATAATTGTGTACGTGTATGTGCGTCGAGAGTGAATGTGTTTGGAGAGAAAGAGAGCGAGCGCGAGAAAGAAAAATTAAAAGAGAACAGTGAGAAGAAGAAGAATGAAAGAAACGGTAGACAAAGAAACCGAAAAGACTGTGTGCCAGAGAGGGAGAGAAAGGGTGAAGAAAACAAAAAATAGAACTTAATCGCGTTAGAGGAGACTTCAGAAGATTTTTCCTTTCTTTTTTTCCTTGTTATTTTACGTTGTTGTCAACGATACGACGAATCATATGCGTGCGCGCGTGCGTGTAATCCTCCTCGATCGTCGAGAAGCTTCTTCTCCGAAGCCCGTGGACCCTAAACGATCGTGTTTAGAGACCTGTCAGGGACGTATCTACGCGAAGAAAATTGTCATCGGGAGCCGATTGCCGCGCGCGTTTACGTTAACGTTCACGGACACGCCGTGTGCTCCCCTAACGCCACTCGTAAATGGATTCTGCGAGGCTCTTGGATCGCGATAATTGCTTTAACATCGCCATGTCAGCGGGACTGTACGATCTTTCAAAGGGAAACTCGAAAATTTTGGACCTGGAGAGGGTGCTTCTCTCATTTTACGGAAGCATGAGTTGAAAGTGGTCGGTTACATCTTGGACGAAACATTTCTGAATCCTTATACTCGCGTGCTCGCTCCTATCTGCGAGGCTCTTGGATCGCGATAATTGTTTTAACATCGCCATATCAGCGAGACTGTACGATCTTTCAAAGGGAAACTCGAAAATTTTGGACCTGGCGAGGGTGCCTCTTTAATTTTATGGAAGCATAAGTTAAAAGTGGTCAGTAATATCTTGGACGAAACATATCTGAATCCTTATACTCGCGTGCTCGCTCCTAATCTTAATCTCCTACCTGCGAGGCTCTTGAATCGCGATAGTCGATTTAACATCGCCATATCAGTGAGGCTATACAATCTTTCAAAAGAGAAACCAAAATATCTTGCCCTGGAGAGGATGTTTCACTAATTTTATGGAAGCATGAGTTAAAAGTGGTCGCTAACATCTTGGACGAAATATTTCTGAACCCTTATACTCGCGTGCTCGCTCCTATTCTTAACCTCCTACCTGCGAGGCACTTGGATCACAATAAATTCTTTAACATCGCCATATCAGCGAGACTGTACGATCTTTCAAAGGGAAACTCGAAAATTTTGGACCTGGCGAGGGTGCCTCTTTAATTTTATGGAAGCATAAGTTAAAAGTGGTCAGTAACATCTTGGACGAAACATATCTGAATCCTTATACTCGCGTGCTCGCTCCTAATCTTAATCTCCTACCTGCGAGGCTCTTGAATCGCGATAGTCGATTTAACATCGCCATATCAGTGAGGCTATACAATCTTTCAAAAGAGAAACCAAAAATTCTTGCCCTGGAGAGGATGTTTCACTAATTTTATGGAAGCATGAGTTAAAAGTGGTCGCTAACATCTTGGACGAAATATTTCTGAACCCTTATACTCGCGTGCTCGCTCCTATTCTTAACCTCCTACCTGCGAGGCACTTGGATCACAATAAATTCTTTAACATCACCATATCAGCAAGACTGTACGATCTTTCAAAAGAGAAACCAAAAATTCTTGCCCTAGAGAAGGTGCTTCACTAATTTTATGGAAGCATGAGTAAAAGTGGTCGCTAGCATCGT
>CM052098.1:16840603-16859392 GCA_028453745.1 Agapostemon virescens
GGACGAAATATTTCTGAATTCTTATACTCGTGTTCTCGCTCCTGCCTGCGAGACTCTTAGATTATGATAATCGCTTTAACATCGCCATATCAGCGAGACTGTACGATCTTTCGAAGAACTTGAAAATTCTGGACCTACAGAATCATATCCAAACGGATATCTATAGAGACTATCGAATGAGACATTCGTGACAACACATTAACATGAAAATTCTACAAACTTTGACTAACTACAGCCTTGACATTGTGACAAAACAGCATATATTAGTACAACTTATTTTGCGGTGGTTCTAACGTTAACAAACCACGATGTGCCCGATCACAGCAGCTGAAATGACTTTCGAAATCAGACGAGGCCGAAGAACAGTGAACGCCACCAATTCGGTATCAACCCTTAGCACTCGAACGGCGCTTCTGAGGCGACACTAAAACTTGCCATACTATTATTTAAAACAACTTTCACCTCGCTACGTTTGCATCGAAGAAATCGGTAAAAATTGAAAGAGGAAATGAACCATACACAATGAAACTATTCCACCTCAAAAAGTGTCTGAATCTTCGAATTAGAATTGCTCGGAGTGCTAACGGTGAATCTAACGAAGTTTCTATCTGAAGAATTTCGCATTCTCGCTGGCTGATCCACGATGAAGAGCGGACGTATCCGTGTCGAAACTTTTCCGGAGGTAAATGAAAGGAGACCACGGCTGAGAAATCATAGGGTCGAGTTGATCGTCCAACAACGAGTATATGCGACGGTGGAGAGCACACGGTTTGTCCTCCCGCAGGGCAGTTTCGTCGCGGGTAAAATGTGGGTGACCAATTAACCCGTTCCCGCCCGTGTTCCGAGCGCAGACCCCTCAGCTAAACTTTTGGTTTCCCTGATGTTCCACGTGGAGAACGGTGGTCGGTGCGAGTATATTTCGTTTCTTCTTCACGTCTCTCGTCGCAGTGTCTATATTCTCCGAAGGCACGGAATGTCGTCACTGCCCACCGAGCTTCGAGTCAACCGCGACGATTCCGAAACCACGGACTCCTCCCCCTCCCTCCGAAGAATCATCGTAGCCACATCATCCCCAGACACGCCATCGACCCGCGCGATCATCGTCTCTCGATCGAGAAACGATCTTCACGGATACACCACTCCCCTCCTCCGACGGTTTATCCCGCAAGCATATCCGGTGACACATATGACTAGGCTATACGAGTAAAATTAATCTCTCTTTTTGCTCCTAATAAGCAAGCTCATATTTATTCGACGTGTATTGTCGCTCTCGAATAGAGATCAATTAATTGTATACTCGTTCGGGACGGTCTTTATCTCGTAGATAACTTCGATCAGTCGACTCTTCGTAGTGTGTCTAGTTAGGTTTTTATCAGTCTTCTTCAGTGTAACGTTTTGTTCGTGTTTGAAAGAAAAAATCAACGGCGAAAGGGTGTCGCGTCAGAGGGATCGGCTGATCGACGAGAATTCTCGATCGCGGGTACACGCCGTGCGGAGATCATGCTCCGGAGGAAGGTCGATACCGGAAGTTCGAGTCGCGACGAGGCTTCCGCTCGAGCGGTCGTCGCAGAAACAATTTGCGAGCGATCGGTCGGCCGGCTTCCGGTTAAGGTCGGTTGCTTAGCCGGAGTTGAAGCGATCGGGAAACTTTCAGCGTTTGCTATTACGTTCTCACGCAGTCGTCCGGAGTTGCGCGTTACCTGGGAGCAATTTAATAGCTTGCGAGGGACTATCTGGTCCGGCAGTTTCTAACATATATATATATATATAAACTCTCGCTGCTTGATTCGGTATTTAATACTTTTGTATAGCTGTCTCGAGATCTATACAAACTATCCCTCAAAAATCGTAGACAGTTCGTAGACTTTTCTACTTGGATCCGAACCCCTAAGGAGACCATTCTCGCGGCTACCCGTGCTAATAGAGTTCCACGGAGCTCGCGAGACCTCCAAAAGTTTTGTATAACGTTCTCCTGGAGATTAAGTAGAATCAGAACTCACTCGGAAACTTTAGCGTGCCAATATCCGAGATCTACATTCAGAATATCTTGAACGGATCCGAAGCTCAGGACCAAAAGCGGATCGTGTAACGCTGGATTCGGTGACGCCAAGGAAGGGGGCAACAAAACGCTGATCGATTCCTCGATCGTAGCACAAGCGTGTACCCGCAACTTCTGCTCCTTTTATCACGATCAACGGCTATCGATTCGAGAGGAACGTCAGCCACACGGTTTTCGTTCCCCCGGTTTCGACAGGGGGGTTTCAATGTCCGATCACCCCATCCCCCAACCCCCTTTCGTCACGTAATTTGCCCTCGAACGGAATTTATTAAGAAGCGAGGACGTTGCGCGCGTCAACGTCGATAGGAACGCAATCGTATTGTTGTGGCGTAGAGCAATCTGTTAGTGCAGGGGCCTTATCCTTACTGCGCGGGCCTCGGCGAGGATCCGTTGCGTTTTCCGCGCAACACCGTCAGTTCCATTCGAACCTGGCCGCCGGATAACCTTATATTTTATTAAACACTGTGTCCGCGTGCACGGGAAGCGCGTACTTGTTCTTCAGCCGTTTTGGGAGAAGCCTTCGAAGGTACGGAAGGATAGCGACAACTTTTTCGAAGACTCTGCAGCCATGGCGCAAACATGGCGGAGGAACCAGGAGAACTCCGACGTACGCTTCCGTTCACAAGCATTAGGACTCGATGTGAAACGCGAACGACCGCGAGATCGTTCTGTAGACAATATTTATCCGTGCAATAGAGTAGATAACACGCTGATGTCTGAATCTACTCGTTTCCGTTCTCCGAACGCCGTAGACGCTTTAGCATTCGTGAACGGAAAGCGTTGCGTCCGTAAGACGCGAGCGAGCTTCGCAAAGATCAAAGAACCGGGACTTGTAACACCGTGGAGAAACGCGGCAAGTTTTCCCTCGTTATCGTCGCGCGATTCGAGATACCAGCGAGGTACTATCGATTGGCGAACAACGAGAACGGCTGAGTCGAAAAGAAGCAACGAGCTCCTGCAACCTCTACCGGTTCTGCACCGATTATCGATTCTGCTTACCGAAGCGAGGGACCTGCGATCCTCTTCTTGCGACCTAGAACCATCAATTAGGTCCTTCCTCGAGCCTCTGACTTTTTATCGTCGAGAACAACGTGCTCAGATGCGAAGCATTCGGAGGTGTCGAATCTTCCACGGTTGCTTCGCGGATTGCGTGATTAACCCATTGACTGCCAACTACGAGATATCTCTTAGTAAGCGTCTGCACCAAAACTGCCAGCTACGAGATATCTCGTAGTGGGTGCTGCAAGTTTAGATTGGCTACAAATGGCTATTTGAGTTAGAAACTATTAGAAAGGATCAATGAAAAATGTATATAGTGTAGAGAACATATTGATCATGAATTTTTATGAAAATTATTATTAAAACTATATATTAAATTAATTATATTAAAATAAAACCGTGTCACCCAGGGCAAGACGCGCTGAATTTGCGTGGCAGTCAATGGGTTCGCGACGGGGCCTAAATTCAGTGTCCCCGCTGTCGGGCGGGGTGTTGTTTTTTTGTATTTTCTATCAGGCCCATGTACTACCGGTGGCACATCCCACCCCATTGGACGGGCAAGAATGTACCACCGGTGGTACATCCCGTCGCGAACGTGTTAAGGGTGACGCTCAGTGTCAGTTTGGATCTTTCGGATCGACGCCTATCGTCTTTCGAATATTTCGGATTCGGCGTCTGGTCTCTCCTTATCACCTGGTGACCGTTTGTACCGGACGATGCTGGTAATACTGTTGATAATAATGCTGGGAATAAAAGTCCTGAACGTGCGCGGATCCACGTGAAACGGAGATCGGCAAGTAAAGGTATCCGATTAATAAGAATCTTCTGCAGTTGTAACATCCTTCTGCCTGGCCCGAAGGAACATTTCCGACGTGCGTTGTCAGCCGTGCCGTTCAACCAGGACCCCCGGCATCGTTCGTGTCGCTTAGGTAAGCATAGCAGAGATCCTAGAGTGTTGCTGGACGAGTTGGACGTAGAGAATGAGACGCTAACGAGGAAAGACACGGTGCTCGCGAACGTAGACGATAGAGAGGAGCAACGGGAGTTCCGTTATCTAGAGAGCAACCTCTACGTTGGTCGAACGTAGCCACCGTTTAGGTAAGATCGCGAAGAGATGCGGCGAAGCGTTCGAACGCGGCGGCCGATGGAACTCGCGTGTTCGATTAATTCGCGACGGATCCTGACCGAACGCCCCACCTTACCGTAACGCAAGGCAATCAGCTAAGAAATAACTTAGTTTTTATAGGATATTGAGCACGCGCTCTACTCCGGCGGGGCGCGAAAATTAAGGGCAAGACCTTTCTGTTCTCGTCCGAAGGGCGCGTGAAGAAAAGGGTCGAGCGCGATCGGGCGGACGCCCGAGATTCTCAACGGCATATTTTTCTGTAACCGATTGAAAGAAAGCGAGCGAGCGAGAGAGAAAGAGAACGCTAGAGAGAGAGAGAGAGAGAGAGAGAGAGCGAAAGAGGAAGCACGAAGAAGTAATTTACAGAAGTGTATTTACAATGGAACCGATAATAATACCGAGGGACTAAAGAGAATTTCGATTACGTGTACACTCGGGATAATCGAATCGCGGAGTAGCATGGATGCGCGCGAGAATCATTCTGTAACCCAATTCCGTTTCTCGGTTTTTCCGTTGTTACGTGTGCCAAAAAAAAATAAAAAAAAAAGAAACAAGATCGAACGAGATCATGCGACCGAGGATCGCGGGGAAATTGTTCAGCGGGCGGCTCAACTTTCGTGCCAAGCTTAGGTAAATTTTTCGCAGACTGAAAAACGTCACGTGTGCCAAATCGCCGCCGTCGCAACTTCTTGCGCGGCAATTTTACGAGTAATAAAATGACGCTCCCGCCGGTTTCTCGTGTGCCGATCGTAGGCGTTTTTCGTTTTCTACTTAGAGACCTGTCTCTCTGCCCGTTCATCGAAATCTCGAGCGAGATCGATTCACGGCACGGGGTATATAATAATCGGATGATCCTCGGTATTCGCGAACCGATCTCCGCGAGGAACACGAGAAATCGGTCAGAACGGCGGTTGTCGGATTTACGAACGTACGAAATGTCCTTTTCTTCTTGATTTTCACTTTCTTTCTTTTTTCTGTGTTTCTCTCTCGTAGGATTGAGTCGAGACCGATTTTTAGCGGTGTTTATCCGAGATTTAATATGTATGTTCTAATTTGATAACGGAACAGGTTCGACGGAGAAACTCGACAAGCAATAAATATTTATACGATGTAACATTTACGCTAGTTCGAACGCGTGATCACACCGACGGATGCGCATCATCACGATCGAGGAAACGGGAGAAACGGGGGTTTCGATTTTCGGGAGTGTTCGCGCCGTTTTCTGCATTTACATTCGCCGTTGTTTCGTTAACTGTCGATGACCGGTGAAAAAGCCGATCGAACGTCGCCGAGACCGAAAATAGGGTCAGTGGAGAGTCCAGTAGAATTCTCGGGAGGATTTTAAGTGCCAAATTGATGTACGGAATTCCTGAGTTTCGGAAGAATTTCATCGCGGGGGTTGGGGCTAAGCGAGGACTCTGGAGGGTGTTAGGACATTTCGTACGTAATCGAGCGAACCCGAACACAGAAGCAAGGAAATCGCGTTCTCAATGGCAGTTCCGATTCGTACCGTAAATTAAGAACGCCTCGTTGGGCGCGGGAGACAGGGATTATAGAAGATTGTACGAGAGCGAGAGCTCTCTTCAGAAGCGTTAGCGAGCTTCGTCGATGCTCGCGAACCGTTCGAGAAGATCGCCGAGCGTTATCGAAAATGATAACGGGCCGGCCCGCTTCCGTTTACGAAAGCCAAAAACATACACAAAACACGCAACACACTCACTCGATCACTCACTTTCTCCCGTTCACGGGATCTCCTTTACCCTCGTCTTACCTTTTGTTCTTCTATTCCGTCGATTGTTGCACGCTATTCGCGGCGTACGCGTAGAACCGGGGAAACGCTGCGGTTCGTCTGCGAGAAATTGACGAGTCGATTGAAATTTCGCGTCGAAGGCTGGGATGGTTTGCATATCTTGGTGCATATCATGTTTCGGAAACGGCGGCTGCTGTGGTTCACCGCCAGAAATCCTTCGGTGTTACTCGGAAGCTTTCTCTTCGGCTCCTTTCGTCGCTAAAGCATTCTGGGGACGAAAGGAATTGCGCATTTTCAGAAGTTTATCGTTTTGGGCTTCTGCAGGACTGGAAAATTGGCTGATACGGGAAAATTGATTTTCGTTGTAGTCGTGCTTTTGTTAATATCGTTCTGAAAAGATACACCGATTTTTCCAAGTCAACGTCGGTTATCTTTATTACTTCCGACAGTAAGAAAATCGTCTTGAAATCTCCGGAAGTATGTTTAGAAAAATTTTATTAACATTAGTTCACCAGTTTATAATTGCAAGAATCGAAAGCCTGTGGCATATCTGGAGCGATTCTATGAAACGAATGGTCATTTTGAAAACTTCGCGACCGGCCATTTTAGGAGTAAAATTCAATTTGCACGAGTAATTTTTAATAACGAAGGATTGCATCTGGACCAAGGCAACCACGGACGGCGTTCTCGTATCGTAAGAACAAAATTTCAGATCTCATAGTTTTTCGACGTATTTTTAATACTCTCTAGCGAGTCCTGACATATCCGTTCTGCATAACGCTGCTCGGAACAATCGGAAAGTCCCCTCGGCTTTAAAAACGATCATGTTCTCGGTAGTTAACAGGGTATTCACTGGCAAATGTTTGAACATTTAGTTCGTGTAACGCTACTGAAGATATTTTTCATCGGTCTCGCGAGCTTCCGATTGGATTGAGCAGCGGTCTCTAGAATTAGTCGTTGATCCGCGGATGTTTGTGCGAATCTTAGGCGTCGATGAAAAGTAATTAGAGTGGTCTCGAATTCCTTTGGAACCTCGTAACGATTCGGCAACGACGTAACCTAAATCTTTTGAACTTCCGGCAGAAATTCACGAACATCCGCGGTGTAGATGTCGCGTGGATGCTCCCGAAGCCCGAGACGCGAGAAGATTTCAATCGATCGCGGTAGAATTCGCATTCCGCGTTCTACGTCGGCCACTTCCGGTCGGTCTTCGAGAGAGAGATCCACGGATCTTCGAACGAACCACGGACCGACGTCTTTCCGATATTCCCAGCACCGAGAGAACTCACATCCGATCACGTCTTTTACCACGTTGTACACATCAACTAATCCGTTTCCCCCTCTTCTTCATCTACGAGGTGTCTTTCTTTTTTCCGTATATCTTCCTCGGCCGATAACGACTTATGTTGAAAAGCCTTTACGAAAACAGGGTCTTAAATACTTACGTGTAATACGAGTATTTTAAATTTTTATCGCGGTTAACGAAAATAAAAAAAAAAAATGTGCGAAGATAAGAAAAAAAAAATACGTGGAGATAAATAGAGGCGAGCGATAAAAGAAGAAGAAGAAAAAAAAAAAGTAATAAACGTGAAACAAAGCGATGCGTAGTGTGCAATGTGTAAACAGTGAACGAACAAAAGAGAGAGAGAGAAAAACTAACTAAGAAGAAAAATGCGAATAAAAATTTTTACAAAAAAAAAACAAATAGAGAGAGAGAGAAAGAGAGAAAGATGTGATTCTGTGAAAAGGGAAAATGCGTAGAGAGAAAGAGAGAGAGAAAAAGAGAATGAGAGAGAATGAGAGAACGTCGCGACTGCGTCTTTCAATAAAAGCGTTTCGTCGGGTAAGAGAGCGAGAAGCATCGCTTTTTATAACGTGTTGCTCGGAAGAAAAATATAATAATTGTATGTATATGTGCGCATAGAGGCTGCCATACACTGTATAAGTATGTGCGGACACGATTACGCGAAGTCTGCGAGCACAGGGAATTAGGATGAGTTTTCTTGGTCGCGGAATCAGCGCGCGAATCCGTCGGTTCGTCGCGAGGTGATCGATCGAACAATTTCGAGATCCTTTAAGGGCCGACGTGATCCACGATCCGGGGCTGTCGCGGAGGGCATTGTGCAGCCCTTCCGGACATGCCGTAATCGTTCGTGAATTTTTCATTCGGAATTTCACCGGCTTGCACCGCGATCGAATCCAATCGAGCGAAGGATGCTTCGTTCCGACTCAATTTTCATGAGACGAGTATTTCTAGACTTGCGACCGATTGATTCTTCATTGGAGACCTACATTCGATTAAAGCAAGCTCCACTGGAATTGTAATTCGTTAAGAATACATACTCGCGTGGTTATTAATTTTTTAGATCGTCAGAGCGATTTAAACGGGGACGAAAGAATTTGAAATCATTATTTAGCTGCTGAAAAAGTAGAAGCGATATTTTTAATTGTAAGACGAGAAGGATTCTATCGAAATACAATATTTTGCAAGTGTGGATGTTTCAAGTTTCATTTTGCAAGTGTCAACTTTCGGCTAGATTTAAATTTAAAAATGATAGTAGAACGGAAGTATAATTATCAGAAATGGAGTCGGACGATTTTTCTACTTGCAAGACTGTAGCTAATATTAATAAACTAGTTCATTCAATTTATTAGCTTGAAATTAATCCTAAATTCGGAACTGCTGAACGTTCCAACAATTCCGTAACAACTTTCTAGAAGAAGCGGCCGAAGAAGATGGAACATTATCGCTATAGTTAGAGGCTATTTTTAAATTCTCACGGTCTTCAAGATCAGACATCGGCCTGCTTCGGAAGTCGCTAAAGTTCGTATCAGTTTTCTAAAAAGAGTCTTCTAAAAATTGCTCGAGATCAGCAAACGCGGAAGCCTTCCGCGTCTACTAATTCCCCATACATCTCGAATGTATCAGAAACCGCGTCGCCGAGCGAATTGTCGCGTAGGATGACCAACGTAGAATCTAAAACCGCTTGAGCCACGCGCGAATGCCGGTTTCCATTCTATTTCCGCGATGACTATTAATACTCGTCGAAGAAAAGAAATATGGACTCTCGATGAAAGATCGAGGGATTGCCTCGCGACGGGTCGACACAGCATATTATTCCAGGGTAACGTTTTGTACGAGAGAAAAAGTGAGACGGAGAAAGACGAGAAGAAAAAGATAAGAAAAGAACGTAGGGCGAGAGAGAGAGAGAGAGAGAGAGAGAGAGAGAGAGAGAGAGTAAAGAAAAAAGTACTTTTCGGAGACAAAATACGTAAGTTAGGATCGCAGGAGCGTATGGTATTAAAATAAGAAAGAAAAGGGGAGTCGAACGAGACGAAACGAGCAAGCATGGTTGAGTAACAAGAAAAGGGGACAGCTGTTATGGGACGACAGCGCATACGGTGTCGAGCGTGTGCGCGTGTTTGCGCGAGAGACACTGTCGCCGGTCGCGGACAATTTTTCCCGTGTCGTTGAACGCTTTTCCCCCGGTTAGCCTAACGGGAAATATGATCAAAGGGAAACCGGGAAGAACGGCGCGAGACACGCCGAGGGAACAACGAGAAAAGGTTGTACCCCGTGGTAAGGATGAAAACTGTTTCCGCGACGTCATGCGAACCGTGTGCTTCCGCGGCGCTTGTCACACGCGCGATACTGTACATACGCATATATACATATAGAGGCATATGTGTATATATAAAAATGATATACAATTACCGTAAGTGTATAAGAGATATAATTTATATAGCTGTATTCTACGTCATCAGTACATGTAGGACAGGCTTGCGAGTGTTCACATGTGATCGTCTCAGCCGGCGTGAGAGTGCTTTAAACGTAGAGACTGCGTGAGTGTGAGTGTGAGAGAGAGAGAGAGAGAGAGAAAGAGATAACGTATATATAAATATATATAAAGAAAGAGAGCGAGCGAGCGAGAGTGAGAGAGAGAGGAAAATACAAAGGTGTATTATATATATATATATATTATATATATATATATACATATATAATAATATATATATTGGTATACGCATACATATATATATTAGTATATATAACGAAGTAGATAGATTACAGAAAGAGGGAGAGAGAAAGAGAGAAGAAAATACGCTATACCTTTGTAGTTGACGTTACACATATCTTCGGAACACACGCGCGTTCATTCGAGAGCACGACACGCCGTGGGGCTCAGTGACGGATCGATCTCTCGATCGAGAACCTCTCGAGGTGTCACTGATCTCTCACGATCGGTCGCAGACAGTCGTCACGGTAGCAGGCAAAGGTGTGTAGACCCGTGAATGACGCACAGGTGAAAGAAAAAGCCCTGGTCCAAAGTCAGTCTACATATCAGACTCTAGTTAGCTCCTCTTCCGATGGTTTCTCATCCCGATATCGTGTAATTTCTCGATCCACGGTGTGTCTCTCTTCTCGCAGTTCGATTTTCAACGCGCGAAACTGAAGGACGAGTTCTCCGTGGATCATCCTTCGATCTCTCCCCCAATCTTCCCGGCGATCTCTCGTCGACACGGGCGTCCTTTTCGGATCGGTTTCGAACAGGAGCAGATTTTATGTCCGTATTTTTCAGTCCGTCGATGGACCAATCGGTTACGCGACCTACCGCCTGCGTTTCCTTTCGATTTCTCCCCTCGAAGGATCGATGGATCCATCGTGTCGACCCGAGATCACCGGATCCGACTTTTTCCCCTCGTCCTGTAAACCCTAGAGACTAGAGTATTCGTATCGCCAGTTACTGCTGCTAAAGCTACTATTTACCGCTACCAACCGCAACTATAATCGCCATTATTACTGCTAACTGCATCGGCCCGTTATCCGACAGCCGCGCGGCTGTCGAGAACGAATGGTCGGTGGTGTCCCCCCCTTCCTCCACCGATCGACCATGGGTGTCCGGCAACCCTGAGAATCGAATCGAACCATTGTTAACGGGAATAACTTTCGTAAGAGGACATCGTTCCGTTTATTTTTCTTTTTTTTTTTCTTTTTTTGCTTTCGCTCTTCCTCGTCGAATCCGAAGTCGCCGTTGTTGCTCTCGATCGTGTGCGCTGGGAGGAAGTTTTTAACACCTGTCCATCGGTTTTCAATAACCGATACGCAGTCTACTCGGGCCAGGGAAATTACATCTATACATAGACTCGACTATAAATTGTTTTTATCGATTGCCTGGTCGCTCGAAGTCTCCCTCGTTTTTTCTTTGTTTTTCCTTTTGCTCCCCACTCGCGAGAATTCTGTTCGAATTTAGCACTAGGTTCGCGGAAAGCTAACAGTTATTATTTTACATAGGTTCGTCGAAACGACGCGGAAGAACCTTTGGAAAGGTTTAACCGGTCTTTTTATAGGTTATGTGCGTGGAAATAAGTTTATCGAGCGATTAGATTCTCGGCGATCGCGAGTCGGACAGTTTTAGGATCCGCCATTTTGACCGGTCCCGCGAACCCAGTGTTAAAGCCTCGTACGCTCCTCAAAATGGCCGCGCGAAGAGCATAGTAATTCTGCGAATCGACGAGTTATGTTCGTTTGTACCGTGACAATTTAACCCTTAAGCGGAGGTGTTCATTGTTTAATTTTTATATTAGTTAACCCTTTGCATTCAAAAGGTGACTCTCAGCCACCACTGAAAACAGCTGCAGCACTATGCTTGTGTCAAAGAAATTCGTAAAAATTCGTGTGCGTTCGAAATATTCCTTTGGAAAGTATACCTTGGGGGTTAGAGTTAAAACAGCTTCGAGTGCAAAGGGTTAATAATAAAAATATGTTCATGGATTTAATCAAAATTTCACTATCTCGCTAAGTTTCTATTTACCATTTCAATGAGGATAACATTTTTAAGCGTTACATTTCTAAAATCCGCTCAAGGATTAAACAAAGGGAGCGATTATTTTAAAGTATGCGAGAATAGTAATGGATCTTCTTTTCTCGAGGAACGTATGATATATTCTAACCTCTGAAACGTTTTCTGCGTTTAAATAATCGGATTTCTATTTTATAACGTTGCGACAAATCGAACGAGCAGAAGACGAACGTTACGCTTCGAGGACTTCAACGGGAACTTCCAAGTTTGTTTGTTAAAGTGTGTTCAGCGAAAGAAGCTGCTTATTTCCCGAACACATTTGATCGGCAGCGTTTGTTCGAACAGACGAATCAGTGTAGACAAATTTCGACAGAATCGTTCGTACAGGATTTTCATTCAATAGATTGTTTTCCATGAGAACAGAAAAATAACGCTTGCAAGTTTCTCTCAGCGCGCAGTCCTGCCAACATCTCGCAATATCCGTTCACCGTCGAACGTTACCGAAAACTGGCGAATCGCGTGTTGTGATAACCCTTTTTCAAGGAACCGTTTCCACGGGTGTCTGACGTACGAGAAAATCAAAATCGAGAACCGAAGTTTCTCATCAGAGATCGTTCGCGATCGTCCGAAGTATTTTTCACCCGACGGCACCAGCTCGAAAGCAATGTTCTCGCAGCGATCCGTTTGTTATGTACAATTACGTTCGTCGATAATCTCCTGCGTAACTCGATAAGTTGTTGATTAGTTTACTAAACGGAGAATCTGTCATCGTGAGACCGATTGAAAGTCTGTCGAATCGATTTCAACGTCCTACGATGATTGTCTCGTTCTTTGTTCTTTTTTTTTATTTCTTCTTTTTATATTACATATACTGTTTTTCTCTTTTTAACAATCTTAGGTTGCTCAAAGGTTCCCTCTCCTCCGCTACCGGAGGTTTATCATTAGCTTTCATTGTTCTTCCGGTTGTTGTTTCCGCGATGTTTCCGGTTTCGCGTCGAGGGACGACGGTCCGTCGCGTTTTCGAGAGACGGGACCAGTCGTCGACGACGTTGCGCTACACAGGTTCGCAAAACGACGTCTAAAGAACAACTGAAAAGAATTTTTCTGTTGCACCTGGTCGCGACGAACGTGCGAGGATCGAATCCTCGTTTTCCGCGTTCGGTCGATGTCGGATACTCAGCGATTCCGCTACATGTATATATTTAAACGAGAGAAAGAAAACGTGCACGTAAGAGAGAGAGAAAGAGAGAGAGAAAAAGAAGAAAGCAGGACACGCATTCGCACGTGCAGCGACAGACGCACGACCAGAAAAAGAAAAAAATGTTGTAATTTTTAATCGTCAGTGTTACTTGAATGTTAGCTAAAGCTACCGTACGACGATTATTCGTTCCGACAGGTATAATTACGGAATATATAATACACGTATTATAGCGAGTACATATAATATGTATATTATGTATCGTATAGAGGGGATATTATAGCCCGACAACAGTTATCCACGACCAAAAAGTGCCGAAACATTGGCGAGAAATGTCGAGAGAAAAGGGGTGAGAGAGAGACAGAGAGAACAAACTCGCGTCACATTTCCGAGGTTGTTTGGCACGCACGATCGAGAGAAATAGTCGAAAAACCTGCGCTCGTGCGTGTTCAGAAGATACGAGAGAGACACACACACACACAGACGTACGTATGTTAAAACAGCCTCTCATAGACACACGTACATACATGCGTACACGGTATTGCCTCTGCCTGTAGTCGGGCGCCATCGACGATCGAGACTGTAACAAGAGCAGATCCAATTCCGTGATTTCACCTGGTTTTGTGCCGCTCCCTTTCGGTCGACAGTCGATGCTCACCTGATAGCAAAGCTGGTCTCGACGAGGTCGCTGGTGTCCGATTATAGGGAAGCGATGCTGTACGTGCACGGGGTGTTCCGGAAGTCGCATAAATCGTAACCACGTCTGCGAATTGAAATTTCGGAAAATTAGTGAATAAGAAATCGTGCGGTGAGAACATCCGGACTGGGCTGTACGAATATAAAACAGCGTGATGAAACGCGACGGTGATTTCGAAACCCTTAGATTCGCTTTCAACCCCTTCTCGAATTAAACCAAGTATGTTTGCAATAGTCCAAACCAAAGTATGTGCAATTTTCTT
The DNA here is from genome assembly GCA_028453745.1 of Agapostemon virescens. Classification (NCBI taxonomy): domain Eukaryota; kingdom Metazoa; phylum Arthropoda; class Insecta; order Hymenoptera; family Halictidae; genus Agapostemon; species Agapostemon virescens. Next base: position 16,854,496 of record CM052098.1, read on the forward strand.
TATGGTGCGAGTAAATTCTTGAAACTTTGTCAAACGATTTTATCCGTGTTTAGCACTTCGACGCGATAGTAAAAATTGCTGGATTATTGTTAAACAACATTACTATGTTTGCGTTTAAGGAATCGGTGGAAATTTAAATGTTGCACGTGCAAGTAATGGTGGTAGAGTTTATATGCACGAAGGAAAATGTACAAGGGAGTTATTGTGAGTCAAAAAGTGTCTCAATTTTGAAATTAAAATTGCTTGGAGTGGTTAATTTAAATATAACGCTTATATAAATTTAATTTTAACGCTTGTATAAATTATATGCATTTAATTGTTACGTTTGCGAAGTTCAACGAAGGGTTAAGAATTTATTTCGCCTTTGGTGATTTAGTGTGAAATAAACAATCTGGAGAAAGATCGCAACAGACTGAACAATCTTATCGCAACAGACTAAACAACAAAAATTTGTTTGACAATTTGTCTTAATGCAGAATGTAAGAGAATCGTGTTTTTTTAAGTTCAATTAAAGAACAGTTCAATGTTTGATTAGATTACGTTGAAAACGTGTTAACTCGATAGAGGTTTCAATGCGCATTTCTTTGAAAATTTGCCTTGCTAGGGTCTAAGAGAATTATGTCTTCTTAAATTTGATTGAAGTAGCACGATTCAGTGCGTAATTATATTGCATTCATACGTAGAGTCGATCCAACAGACGTTGATCCATGCGCATTTCTTTAAAAATTTGCTTTATCGTAGCCTTAAAGAATTTGGAATTTGATGGCTACCTTTCTTGAATTCAATTATAGAAGCAAAATTTTATGTCTGCTAAGATTGCAATAAAAACGTGGCAATGGTTTTAAAAAATTAATCTCCTACATAGAGTTAACTCAATAGACGTTGTATCAATGCGTATTTCTTTTAAAATTTGCTTTATCGAAGCCTCAAAGAATTAGGATTTTGATGGCTATCTTTCTTGAATCCAGTTATAGAAGCAAAATTTTATGTCTGCTAAGATTGCAATAAAAACGTGGCAACGGTTTTAAAAAATTAATCTCCTACATAGAATTAACTCAATAAACGTTGTATCAATGCGTATTTTTTTTTAAATTTGCTTTATTGTAGCCTCAAAGAATTAGGATTTTGATGGCCACCTTTCTTGAATCCAGTTATAGAAGCAAAATTTTATGTCTGCTAAGATTGCAATAAAAACGTGGCAATGGTTTTAAAAAATTAATCTCCTACATAGAGTTAACTCAATAGACGTTGTATAAATGCGTATTTCTTTTAAAATTTGCTTTATCGTAGCCTTAAAGAATTCGGAATTTGATGGCCACCTTTCTTGAATCCAGTTATAGAAGCAAAATTTTATGTCTGCTAAGATTGCAATAGAAACATGTCAATACTTTTATAAAAATGAATCTCATACATAGAGTTAACCCAATAAACGTTCTTTCAATGCATAAATCTCTTAAAAGTCGCTTTTCTAGAATCACTCCAAGAGAATGATCATTCTTCGAAACATATACAGCCCAGTTAGGGGAGCTCGAGACAATGTCCGCCAAATTGGCGGTTCAAAAGAGGCTGACCGTTCTATAAAACTGAATTTCGTGCACAGATCTAGCCATTGACATTTGCAGTTGCCGATGAAGAATCGACGAGCTTCTTCGTCCGCTAGATATTCGCCTGCTTTCGTTCGTGGAACGTGTTCGCACGATTTTGGACAGGTCCGGGACGCCTAGTGCATGAGAGCAGTAGGCATGTCCAATTGGGGCCTTCGCGAGCAAGAGCGTTCTTAGATCAAGAGGATCGTCGAGAGGGAAACCCGTGGAAGAGGTGTTTGGGGCCGAATGGTCCAGTCTCGCGAAATCCGTTTTCGCAGATCGCCACCCGACACGGGCCACTGACAAACATGCGTTTGCCGTTGATCGTTGTTTCGCTCTTCTCTCGCCGAAAACAGCTCTCTAGAGCGACACGTTGGACCTGCCTGTTACCTATACAGGAACAAGAAAAGGGACAAAGGAGAGTTTTTTCGTAATCATTAAAACGGCGAAGCAGCTGCACCTCTTTTTTTATTCTCACACGCACTCACACCACACTGATGATCTTCAATCGACATTCTTTTTTAGCGGTCAGAGAGAGCGAGAGAGAGAGAGAGAGAGAGAGAGTGCGAGAAAGAGAGTGAGAGTGAGCTAGAGAGAAAGAGAGAGAGAGAATAAGAAAAAGAGCGTGAGAGAGCGAAAGAGTGAGCGAGAGAGAGAGAGAAAGAGAGAGGGATCGCGGATTTTACCACCGCTCGAATAGAGATTTAATGTTTGTAAGGGCAATAACGATTGTAAATTTTTCAAGTACACTTGTATTTGAATGTGTAAGTTGCATAAAAAAGACAGATTTTTTAGATATTGCACTATAATATTTATTATTCTAAGGTAAACGAGAGACAGGGTCGCGATTCGCCGCGCTCGCGAAATACCTCGCCCGCGCTATAATAAAAGCATGAACCCTGAATGTTTTTTCGGCCTCGATCGCGATGCCCGAAGATCGGGCATAGACGGGATCGACGGGAAACAATGATGGGATCCTCGAATCGTCGGTTTTTCGCGAAGCGTTTTCATTTGAAGTCCTCCCATCCCCTCGAGGACGAGGAAAAAGCAAAAATGTTCTCTTACACCGCAGCGATCGACGCCCACGAGTCGCAAGCGCGGCCGCTTCGCGGCGATCATTGATTAATATTAATTAATAAACAGGCAAAGCGAACGCATTGTTCTTTCCAATAAAAGAAGAAGCAAGATTTTTAGTGTTTACACTACAATTGATAAACGATTCTATTATTACATAATATTATATTAATAACAATATTATTACTGTAATGTTTGTTTTTGGTTATTAAAGTGTGTATATAGCAATATATTCTAGAAATCGTCTCAATTATCGAATCACTTTCACCCATCCACCGTTTTCTTTATTAATTATTGTCGCGTCGGTTAACACGTTGAATGCCTATGTCAGTCTCCCTGGGGACTGACGGTATCAAATTTACGAATTAATATGTTATAGATAATTCATATGATATTAATACTTTATCGACCGGAAGCCTATTAATAGCTTTTCAATATTAGTTCTGTATCAAAATGAAGCTTAAAATTCTATTTTTACATTCCAATTTGTAACAACATTATTAGACAATATTATTGGGGATGCATTGTTGATCCGCAATAAAAATTGCTGTGAGCGTTGAAAGACCCATTAACACTAAACCTACAACGTATTAAAACTCACCAGTGTACATAATCTTATAAAAATGACAAGATATAATTTATTTAGAATTTCTGTGATTTTTACAAAGGCAATTTTATCATTTCAATAATAGTAATATAGAAAATTTAAAAAAGTATTATATGACCCACTGTGGTAGGTATAGTGTTAAAACGTTTTCAGTCATGGATCATGAGCCTTACAAAACATTCTGGAATAATCGCCGGTTGGTAAAGTGTTAAAAAATTTTCTATGTTCTTCTCTGGCATACAAATGCTATAGTCTTCTTCCGTTCTGAGGAAAAACCTAAAAGACAGATTGTTTTTGTTACTGCGGTTATTAAATTATTTGTTTACACTCTGAAGAATTGTCTACGTGCACCTGATATGTTGCTGATAGGACAAGCACTACGAAAGGGTTAAATTGCAACCCTTAACCGAACGTTTCTGAATGGTTCCTTTAGAAACTAATAGAAATAAGTTGATGGAACTTTTTAGATGGTCTTGCAAGCTTAATTTAAATATTCCTGTTCCTTTCACTGATAGCCTTTCTTTAAAGCCATAATCGGCACTGCAAATGGCAGCCTTACAAATGGCACGTGTCATTTAAGAGCTGATAAAAGATGCACAAACATAAATATAATTTTTGTTTGAAACGAAACTGTGTTTAAGATCCGCTAAATATATAAAACCAAGCGCAATATTATTTCCGTATATTATTTTAGTATATTATATATTATCCGCATGATAATTTATTTAAACGAGACGATATTAGTCATCATTTTAAATTCCAATTTATTATTTTAAATTAATATCGCAGACTCTCAAGCTACATTTTATAAATAGTATTATTATTAAATTAACTTACGTCCGTATGTTTTTTTACAAACTAAAAATACATCGCAAGTTCCGAAGAATCACTGAGGAATATTAATGAAAAATTAAACAAATACGAAATACCCCGTTACGCCATCTGTGGCAAAATGCTGAAGCTATATTTCGTAAGTAGTATTTTTATTTTTAACTTAGCTTATGTCGGTATGTTATAGGATATATTTACGGGATTAGATGGCACCACCATGACGTTATCGATCACTGTTGAAGCTTTTTGTTAGTAGAGAATCTAAATGATTCTAGAAAATCGCTCCCATGATATTGCAGGCGCTGAAAATAATCCGATCCGTTGATACGAGAGATATCTGTTTTAATATGTGCGCTAACAATTCAATAACGAACACAAATAAATAAATAATACTAGCTAAAATTAGAAAATAACGTTTTTATGTTCCCATAGAAATTAAAAAATTGTTAACAGCTCAAATTAGAAAATACTCTTTCTATGTTCCCGTTAAAATTAAGAAATCGTTCACAGTTTCAATTAGAACATAATATTTTTGTGTTTCCACAGAAATTGAGAAATGATTAACAGCTCAAATTAGAAAATACTGTTCTTATGTTTCCGTAGAAATAAAAAAATTGTTAACAGTTTCAATTAGAAAATAATATTTTTGTGTTTTCGTAGAAATTAAGAAATAGTTAACAGCTCAAAATTAGGAGACACTGTTTCTAAGTTTCAATAATAAATTTAAAAATATTTAACAGTTCAAATTAGGAAATACTGCTTTTATGTTCCAATAGGAACTTAAAAACGTGTTAACAGC
>CM052098.1:16873714-16890147 GCA_028453745.1 Agapostemon virescens
AAAATGAGTGACACATTTCCTTCAACCTCCTGTATTCAGTTGAAAAATGTTCCACATTATAGGAAATGGTGTTCCATATTGGGTACCGTTTTTACACTTCGTTTGCCCGATTAACGACCACGTGAATTGCACAAAATCAAAGTAATTTATTTAATGAAGCAACTATTAAAATGTATGACACATTTCGTTGTTGTACGTACACACGTACGATATTTTTATTGTTTCCATCTTTTCACATTTTCCCTTTTTCTTGAAAAAGACGATAACTGCGTTGCGAAATGAGCGAGTTCAACGGTTTGCAGAGTATCGCGCGAAATAAAATGTTATTGATGTAATTTTCTAGAAACACGAAACTGCATTTCTTGTGTCAGCAACTGTAATTCGAACGAGCACGTAACAATTTATTGTTTACTGTGTTGCAATCAGTTGAAGAAACTTTAACAAGCTTTTATATGAAAAATATCATCGTAGCTTTTATATCTTTTGATGGAACTTATGGGTCTGTGAAAAAGTGTGTTTTATAATTATGACCAGTGATTACTGAAGTTACAATAGAAATTAGAAATCTACGATTTCGTTAGAAATATAGGTTATTTGTAATTGGACTGTGGATTTTATGGTGAAATGCGGCACAGTAAAAGATTTATCACGATTGTTATTGTAAAAAAGAAACTCTTAAACATCTGCTTCTTGAAACTGGCGCAGGAGATATTAATAATTCCATTGGAACTTGTAAATAAAATTTAATAATATGTTACGAGCCGAGGGCCATGCGGCTTTGCGTGGCCGGAGGTTTATTATGACTTTGAGGAATAAATGTGTAGGGAGTCGTGGACTAGCCGAAACGTCTTTCAGAACCGGGTCGCCACATTAGGTTTGGTAGGATAGTCGTGGACTAACCGGAACGTTTTTCAGAACCGGGTCGCCACATTAGGTTTATGATGTTCGTGGACTAGCCGAAACGTCTTTCAGAACCGGGTCGCCACATTGGTTTGGTAGGAGAGTCGTGGACTAACCGAAACGTCTTTCAGAACCGGGTCGCCACATTAGGTGTATGGTAGGAGAGTCGTGGACTAGCCGAAACGTCTTTCAGAACCGGGTCGCCACATTAGGTTTGGTAGGATGAGTCGTGGACTAGCCGGAACGTTTTTCAGAACCGGGCCGCCACATTAGGTATATAGGGATAGGGTTGAAAAGGTTTTTGGTTGCCTCGTAACTTTATGAATTTAAATGAAGATACACCTCGAGCGGCGAAGATGTATCCTCGTGGGTTTTACCAACTACTAGTTATGAATTAGGAGGTGGAACAATTGAATTGAGAAACAAAGACTGGTAAAAGATAGTATATTACAAGCTAAGTTCTATACAATTGTGTAAGTGAGTGTGTGTGTTGCGTAGACGCTAAGTCCAGCTCTCAGTTTGTCGCACTGAGTGTACGGGGGGCTGCTTAACCTCGTTACAATACGTACTCGGTTTGTTTCTGCTCGAAAGAGAATTTAACTCGATCTTGCTATAACGTTTCTAGTCGAAGGTTGACGTGAAACTAGCCCCGATTTCTGGGTCCGTCCGAGCCCTTTATATACCCGGATTTTCCTCAAAAATCGGTAGTGGGGGTGGCTGTATGTGCGGTGGTTTCCAAAAATTCGTGGGAAAGAATTGGTAGTGGGGGTGGCCACATGTGCCGTGGTCTCCGGGAAACTCGTCTGAGTAACCCCTTCGTTGCGTCAGACTTACAATAAACGGACCCACCGTATGGGGCCAGCTGGCGTACAATCTCGGGAAGAGCAAGAAAATACGTCGGAGAAAACTCCGTACGTTACAAATACAATAAACTTCTATATACGTAATTTTAATAATAATCGCAAATACGTTCTAATTTTGATTAAGCTGTGACTTATCGTAAATGCAAATAACGATGAATGACAAATTACTCCATGAATTATAAATTACCTCTCTGGTCAATGTTTACATACGGAAATAAAAATCATTGCAAAAATTGACGTAACAAAAACATAAATCACGTAATCATATATCTTTTCTTACACAGTCTCAATGACTTGAAGATTCCAAACGTTTTACGAATCGAGCTACAACATTTTTACATGAAATCCACAGTCTACTATTTACAGATTTACTATTCTCTTGTTACACGCGTACTCTCGCACTATAAAAAGGTTGAAACATCCATTTTCACTTGCCGCACAATGAAAGCAAAAGATCATTGTTCGCCGAGGAAGTGATCGAGGATTTTTTTATCGAGAGTGAGCACGAACGAAGATTATAGAAACCAAGATTTCTCGGAAGCGGCTCGGAGTTGCACAGGAAAATATTAACTTCCGGTTCGCGAGCCGTCGGAAAATAAAAACTAACAATTGGCGCCGCGTAACGCGATTTCATCGGCCGATCATGATCGAATGATTCGGACGAAGCGAGAAGAACCATTTATTCGTGATAACAGAGCGAGACCGCTCGTGTTCACGATCACTTTCACGTACCCGATCCGATTACTTTTAACGACATTAATTGTGCATACATTATCGCAGCTTTCACAATTTATTTCAGCGTTTTAATCTGGACACATCAAACGGCAACTGTCTTTGCTGTCGGGAAGGTACTAGACCATTTCTATTCATTGTTCTATTCATTTTTATTTCAGTTTTTACAATTCATTGAGAAAAATCTTCCAATGCGATACAAACGTATGCTCGGACAAATTAACACGTTTCTAAATTGTTTATATTCTAATGACTGCTTATCGAAATCAAAGAGAACACAATCTCTGCTATTACCATTTTCTGCAAGTTCAATAGCGCATTTCGATTATGTTAAACGAGTCGTTGTTTTTTAACTAATATTTTATGCTCTGGATGTTAGATAGATTCGAACGAGGCCCCTTGATAATTCAGCTAACAAATCACGATGCTGGAACACATTTATTTTTGCTTTATCGAGAGCATTATGCATAATAATGCATTTGCATTTAATTGCAATATATTGTATACCAACGATAAGACTTTCTGTAGCTTTAGCAATTGCTCGTGTAATCTAAGCGTTTTGGTTCTTTATTATACTTACTATTATTTATTACTTATTAATACTTACTATTACTCATACTTCAACTTCATTTCCTACGATCTATCCTTTACTGACAGCATCTCAATTTTTACCGACTTCTTAAAAGACAAACAAAGCAATGCAAAAGCTAGCTATTTGAATAATACTAAGGGAATTTTTAGTGTCGCCTCGGAGGCGCCATTGGAGCGATAAGGGCTAAAAGGCAACGCGAATAACGCACCATCGCACATAGCAGAACCGGTCAAGGAAACGATCGAGGCGATTAGTTGGGAAATACTTTCGCATGCGGCTTACTCACCTGACTTGGCTGCATCTCATTGTTACCTATTTGCATTGATGAGACACGCACTTACCGAGCAGCGCTTCGCATTTTACGAAAATGTTCGAAAATGGCTCGATAATTGATTTGCCTCAAAAGAGAAACAATTTTTTAATGGGGAAAATGTATAGATACCGATGGGTAATATTTTTAATTATTTTGTATAATTTTCATACAACAAACGTGTATTTTCTATATAAAATTCCGGTTTCACATTTACATACCTAGCAGTTCTAATTTTTAGGACTGCAATGAAAACAAAATCTTTCAGAGTTTGTTTAGGCGTAATTAAACAAGTCTAACGTTTGATAAGAGCAGAGATAGAAATTCGACGATATCAGGTAGCATAGTATAGATGGCAGAAGGAGAACGTCCATGGAAAGTATATAAAATGTATAAAAATGGCTCCATTACTGGTTGGCCTCAAAAGAGTAACAACATTTTGGCGTGGCATCTAGAAATTATTAGAGAGATAGAGAAAATGTATAGCTGCCGATGGGCAATACTTTTACTACGCTGGTCCACGATCGAATCCCAAGAAAATCCAAACGATTCTCGATCATTCATCACTGTGCAGCTCTCGGCTGGTGACAAAGAGATAACAAAATATACCCCGATGGAATTTATACTTGACGTTGGTTGATTAATATTAGCTGTAATTTGATCTAAATTCGCGCTCAGCGCCGCTCTGAATCCGCTCGAGAGTCGAGCGGACGGGTCGATGGGATCCGACGGTGTCCGAAACTGTTAAAAACCGATACGGCAAAGTTTCACAGGGTGGCTAAGTTATTACGGATTCTGTGTGCATCGTCGTTATGCTAAATATCGATCACGCCGGTGGTCTATTTGTCATTCGGCACGGTCCCCGCGTTGCCTCGAATGGACATTATTGCACGGCCGCGGCACGAATCAACAACAATGTTGTCATAGTGGCTGCTATGTCAACGAGTTTATAACAGTATATCATCGACCGTGATTTAAACGGCATCCTGCAATCGACGGTCAAGGTTTTTCCTCCGCTTCAACAATCGAGTGGAATGCTCGGCGTCTGTGTCTGTTTTATGACTCAATTAATTCATCGAGGTATCTTGCGATTTTATCGGATCGTCAAGCTTGTCACGAGGAAACGTAAGTCACAGATGGATTGCGGAATGCGTGGCTGATAGACTGCAGACTACGTGAATACACGCGTATTTGCATAAATAATCTGCTCAGGTAAAAAATTATTGTATTCCGGATACTTAACATTTTATCGACCAGATGAATGAAGCTTACAAAACTACCTTGAGATTGTAGTTTGTAACGTAATTATTAGATAACGTTACCGAAGATGCCTTGAGGATTCTTGATAAGAATTCCTGTCAGCGTTGAAAGATCGGTTAAAAAGTTTTCAATCGTGGACTGTGGGTCTTCAAAAATTCTGAAACAATCGCCGGTCGGTAAAGTGTTAATAAATAAATGTAGTACACGACAGAAAAATTGGGAAATGGTTAACACTTTACCGACCGGAAGCCTATTAACCCCTTGGCCTTATTTTACAATAACAGCGATTAGATTTTCATTATCCTTCGCAGAACGACAAAAAGAAATAAATTCTTATATCTGTTTAAGGAAAATTAAGAAAATAGATATTTAGAAGATTTAGTTCGAAATCTTGATCACTAGTCTGACTCGTTGTTGTAAGTCAAGGGATTAATAGCCATTTCAATAATTGCCCCGTAACAAAATGAAGCTTAAAAAACTGTTTTTACATTGTAACTTGTAACGAAATTATTAGATAAAGTTACTTAGGAGGCCTTGTTGATTCACAATAAAAATTGCTATCGGCGTTGAGGGATCCATTAAAAAATTTTCACTGATGGATTATGAACTTAAAAGATTCTGAAATAATTGCCGGTCGGTACAGTGTTGATAGTTCGAATATTCTAAATTAGCGATTGCTAGTTAGAACTTGCCATATTGGGGATCATTCTCGTATAGGGTTATCGCTTCCCTTATAGAAGCGCAACGTCCATGGGAATTCCTTCGAGATCCAACTGCGAAGCAAGGATATCGTTCCTATTACGAGTTCGGTCATTATACTTAATCGATCGACGAAAGTGAAAGGGTCTCGTATAAGCACCGCAAAAAATGCAGTATTTATTGCGGGAAGAAATTGCATACGACGTTTGCGAACCGGTGGAAGAACGCGTCCGATGGCCTTGGCGGAATTTACTCTTAAGTACTCTCTTGCTCTAAACGTCATTACGTAAATCATTAATCCCAGATTCACGAAGACCGTTCTCAACGATGACAACCTGCTAGATCGAAACGTTGAACCTTGCTCGGTATCAAAATGGATCCTGTTTAATGAAACGTTTCGGAGATTCGATTGAGAAATCGGCGAACACGCAATACTAAATTATGCGGTGGAAAAAAAATTCGACCCGGAAAGAAAAGGAATTATACTGATGACTTTTTTTCCTTTCGTTTCTCGCGAGTTACGTAAGTTTTTCGAGAAAGGAGAGATACATTTAACATTTTTTTTTTGACTGGTTCAACCGATCATTCTGAATTACCTGAGTTCATAAATTGTTTGATGAACGTAGACGTTCTTCAAATATCTATTAACTTCTTGCATTAATTCTTGCGGGTTGCGTGAGTTTATAAATTTTTTCGGAAATGAAGGAATGTATTTCATATTTTTGACTGGTTCAACCAATCATTCTGAATTACCTGAGTTCATAAATTGTCTGATGGACGTAGACGTTCTTCTAATATCTTTTAACTTCTTTCGTTAATTCTTGCGGGTTGCTTGAGTTTATAAATTTTTTGAGAAAAGAAGGAATGTATTTCATATTTTTTGACTGGTTTAACAGATTCTTCCAAATTACGTAAGTTTTTAATTTTTTGATGATCGTAGACGTTCTTCAAATGTCCTTTAACTTCTCTCGTTAATGCTAGTGAGTTTATAAAAGTTTTGTAGATAGGAGAGATATATTTAATATTTATTCACTGGTTTAACCAATCCTTATGAATTATGTGGGTTTATAAATCGTTCGACGAAAGTAGATTTTCGTCTTACGATTTTCTTCTGAATTAAAATCAACAATTGATAAAATTTGCAAACATGAAATATTGGGGAATATTTAAAACGTTTGAAATTTTCGAAATTATACTCTGGGCTCTGGAACTTGAGATTATCAGTGAATATGAAAGTTTCATGCTTAGTAGTTGTTACATTTTATGACTTAAGAGTTTGGAAAGTTTAAAAATTAGCAGATTGCCAGTTCGATGGCATACAAAATTGAATGAATAGAACATTTCGACAAGGTGTGTTAAACTTGAACTTTAAAAAATTACTATCTTCGACGATTTCGCAATTAAAATTAAGTGCTTGAAAGGTTTAAAAAATCCGAAGTCACAAAATTGCTAATTGAATAATATAAAGACTTGAAAAACTGCATAGACATTTGGACTTCGAATGGCTTAAAAATCTAAAGATTTAGAAATCGAGAAACTTAAAAGAATTCGTACATTCTAAAGAATGTTCGCGAAGTATAAATTTTCTTCGTATGCATGTTGCAGGTTGTTCGTGACCAACGTTCCATAAAATGGTGGTGCAACACGCGATCATAGTCAGGGATGCTGTGAAACGATATGGGAACAGTAAAACACCGCCAATTCTGGATCATTTGAACATGCGTGTTCCTAAAGGGTGTATGTGAGTAACGCGTTTCTCAATATTGTTAACAACACTGTAAAGAATTTCTCGGATCGGTTTAACTCCCTATAATGTTACCATTTCCTTTATAGTTCGCGCATTGAGCACCAAGTATGTACAAAACATAATTACATAGCCATAATCGATTTTCATTCGTTTCATTCGATTTTTAGTGGACAATAAAATAAATTATTTAAAAAGCTACTGGAATAGTATCAATAAAACAATTATTACAACAACGAGTCGCGAATAACGAATGGTAATTTATACTATTTATTTATAATTTATAATTCTATTTGTTCTATTTAAAACTTTATTCTTATAACTCTAACAACTTCTGTTAGTTGAAGCAATACCATTTATCAGATTAAATACTCGTGTTTCACGAAACAGCATGTTTTTCTCTAAAATTATTATTCCACAAGAACGTCGTTCCGGTTGCATCATGTTTGACAAACATAACATTATTTTACATTCTATGTAATTGAAGTCTGTCTAATCTATCGAATAATTACAAACGCCACACGCTTATAAAATTTTAAATATTTTCTCACGGAATGATCCTAGATGACTTGCATCCTCGCATTATGCACCACTTGCTTCGATATATAAACTCGATGCAACACTTGTATTTCCCCTATTCTGTTCTATACACTGAATGCAGTCTATAACGCAAGGTAAACTATTTTTGTTGCTGGGTAAAAAACGTTATTTGTATTCAAGATTTAATTAGCCTTGACATTTTATACGCATTCGAGCTAAGTGATCTAGGATTAAAAAACATTATGATGTAATTGAATAGCGTCTGTGTTTTCATTGTGATACGACAAAAACCTATAACCAGATTGTAGAAATAGTTGTTCAGCGACGTTTCCTGACGGTAGGTCAGTGAAATGATAACGGTGGCATTGATCGGGCGCATCGACTCGATCATATGAACCGATAATGAGAACTTATCTTGACATGTTAATGATTCCGCGTAGATATGGCTTGTTGGGGCCCAGCGGCTGTGGCAAGACCACTCTGCTCTCCAGCGTGGTCGGCGTCCGGAGTTTGAATGCCGGCGAAATTTGGGTCCTCGGCGGAACTCCGGGGACCGAAGGGTCCGGAATCCCGGGTCCGAGGGTCGGGTACATGCCACAAGAAATTTCCCTGACGGACGAGTTCTCCGTAATCGACGCACTATACTACTTTGGCAGGATCAATGGCTTGGATGACTACAAGATCGGTAGGACCCCTAACTAATCATTGTTCTAGATTTTCTTCTACATAATTTACTTCACTGAGGATTTTGCACATTCGCTGGAGGAATGAATAGATGAAATAATTGTAGAGACGTGTGTAGAGTTAAACGATGCTCTTATATTACGTTTGATTTATTAACCCTTTGTGGTCGTAGCTGTTTTCACTTCAGAAGCAAGAGATTCCTTCTGGTCTAGAATATTTTCGTTCTACGTGATTTCTTTCCTTTTCTGTAGATGCAGATTATTTACCACTATTTATCCTTACGAAGATTCAATTTTTAACTGTTGTTTTTAAATGTAAATATAGTGATGTAAAAATTGTTTTGAATAATAGTTTGGCAATTTTTGCGGTGCTTTGGAGTCGCCATTCGAGTACTAATGGTTAAAATTGTTAAAAGGGAAAACGACAATGTAATTTTCTATTTCTGTCTTCTTTCTACTTGTATTTTGTAAAGCTGACCGAGACAATTCTTATTTTTATTAGAAAAATAAATCGCTTCGCGCGAGCAAGTAGAATGAGTCCAGTGCAAAATGTTCTAACGATTCGTTTCATTTGTTAGCTACTTTTACATACCATTGTGTAATATCTGTTGAACGCCATATCGTTGTTCTCCAGTTAGGGAAAGAACGGGAGCATTCGTCCTTCTGTTAATATTTTTTAAAACTGCTATCAACAGCAATTCTCCAACATCTAAATTTGTCTACTCCGTACTCGGTCAGTAAGCAGACACACATTTTTAACCCTTTGCACTCCAAGCAATTTTAATTCCAACATTGTGTCATTGTTTAACCTAAAATTGTACATGCTTCATTTTCTTTTACCTTTCCATTTAGTGAGAAACCAAGAGCATTCGTCTTTCTGTTAATATTTTTTAAAACTACTGTCAACAGCAATTCTCCCACATCTAAAATTGTCTACTCCGTACTCGATCAATTAGCAGACACACATTTTTAACCCTTTGCACTCCAAGCAACTTCAATTCATACTATTCATACTATTAGTCATACGAGTAACAATTACAATTTTACCGATTTCTTAAATGCAAACAAACTGATGTAAAAGTTGATTTGAATAATGAGAATCAATTTGGAATTCTAAGGGTTAAAAATAAATAGCTGAATAATTTAAAAAATGAATAACTAAAGTAATTATCAGAAACTTTTCAAACGAGGCAAGATTACAGATGCAAATGGTTCTTTAAGAATTCGACGGTTTAAAAAACCAATAAAAAAAATTTGAAAGGGTTCACCACGGAGTGCTTTCGTGACTTAGAGTTGTTTGGGAGACCTAATGACGGCCTGCGATGGTCTCAATATAATTGCTATGCGAATTTCAGAGGAAAGGTACGTGTTCCTGAAGGATCTTCTCCAGCTGCCTCCGAGGAACCGTTTGGTGAGGGACATGAGCGGCGGTCAGCAAAGGAGACTGTCGTTCGCGGCAGCTCTTATCCATAAACCAGAACTGCTAATCCTCGACGAACCGACCGTCGGTCTGGATCCGGTTTTAAGGGACAAGCAAGTACACTTTCATTCAGTTTGCCTCTCGATCGCGTAGAAAGGGCCAAAGAACAATTAAACGAGCGACGATTGTTTGCGCAGCATCTGGCAGCATTTGGTGAAGATCACGCGAGACGAGGGAGTCACCGTCATCATCACCACTCATTACATCGAGGAAGCCAAACAGGCTGACAGGGTATGCAAAGTTTATGTTTTATTGCAATTTATAACTACCAGGAAATGGTAATCACTCTAACCTTTTATGTCACCATTTTATGTCACCGTTTAGAAGAATATATTAAATTTCTGTCAATTGTGTATATAATTTTTTAGTAAATTATATTCTTCGTTAATGAAGAATGAATTTATCATTTCAGAAATTTTGTGACAATTGTATGCAATATTTTATCCAGGAATATATTAGTAACATAAACTTAAAATTAAACTTTAAAAATTTATTAAAGGAGGTACATTGCAGTAAAAATTTTTTAAAAATGTATCAACTTAAATATAATTTGTAGGCTGGCATTAGAGTAAAGAAAGTGTTCTTAAATAAAGTGCAGCGATAAGTTAACTCTTTCCGTAGCAGGGCCGAAAAGTCTGGCGACCATTTTGATAATGGAGTTTGACGAACGAGATATTTCTATCGCTTATGAAAAGAATGACACAAATTGACAATTTAACGATATCATAGTTTTTTTAATTTATGTCTCATTCGTGACAGCAAGAGAATCAGTGAGATGATAAAAGTTTTTCGCGAATAACTCGGAAAACGGAGCGTTGAATCGCGAATTGGGAAAGGAAGTTGATGCTTGACATCGTCTCGTGAGTACACAGTTTCAAATTTCGTTGAAATTTATGGGACACCCAGTAGTCGTCCCACGGTTATGCTCATCAGACGGTGTATATTAAACGCATCTCCAATTCATGAGGCTGATTCCGGGAAAAAACTATGATGTATGTTAATGACTGCTCTCAGATTGGATTAATGAGATGCGGTCAATTGCTGGCTGAATCGACGCCGAACCAGCTGTTGGAGCAATGTCAGACGGATTCTTTGGAGGAAGCGTTTCTCAGCTTGAGTCAATTGCAAGTGCAAAATCGGACCGGCAATTTCATGCAAACACCTATGGCTGACACTAACATCACCGACGTTATCGCAACGGATTCCTTCACGGATTATTTAGTCAAAGTTGGTACATGTTTCTGAATTGTTCACACCTTCGCCAGCAATGCACTTTCACACTGGATGTTGATTTATCAGATTGTATTTAGGTAACTAATAATTAGGTTTAGCTGAAATTTCCTAATTTTCAAAATGAATATAAAATGTTTAGGTTAGTTGGAGAGAATTGCTTAACTTGTATAGCCGTCTTTCAACAATACTTAAAAATGTGTAACTGTTTCAAATATTATTATTAAATATACTGTTCCATTTGGGAGAGTCTACAGACTATTTCTACATAAAAATCATACACATAGTTTATCAGATTGTATTTATATAATAATTAGGTTTTGTCGAAATTTCTTATTTTTCGAAATGAATGTAAAATGTTTGGGTTAGTTGGAGAGAACTGCTTAACGTGTATAGCCGTCTTTAAACAATATTTAAACTTGTTTAACTGTTTACAATATTATTAAATATACCGTTCCATTTGGCAGAGTCTATAGACTATTTTTATACTATTCACATAACTTTACAGTGTCGAAAGTCATTACATCGCGACTTCTGTAAATTAATATAATTTCTGCAAGACTAAAATTTGAGGATGATGGAAAAAGGTGATTTTCACATTTGTATTTACGTTATTAAATAATTAAAATGATTAGAATAGTCTTTTGGTTAACGAAACAAAAGAAAGTTGAAGTTTGTTGGGCATTCTAACTAATTATTGAGACTAGAGTCGCATTTAACTATTGTCTCTTTCGAAAATGGACCATTACAGTTAAAGGTCGCGTGTTTAACTGCACAGGTACTTACCAGTCACGCGACTATAGTAAGTAGAGGCCGCGGTTAGGCGACCGGTTCAATGACTAGCAGCTCGTTTCTGCATTCCTTTCTCTTTCTCTCTATAACCGATGGAATAACTTGCGAAAGACAGAATTACATAAGGCTCTATATTTTCTATTAACCTTTTTCAGGAGAAAAACATAACGCTCCTGGCTATTACTACGCGTTAACCCTTCTTCCATGAACATGAATGTTCTTTACCTTGTCGTGAAAACTTCCGTCGCTGATCGACGTTTTTCACGAAAGGAAAAATCCTTGTACAGTAGAAAATAGTAAGCATTATTATTTCTGCAACGTTGAGGCACGCACGTTCTTTAAATATATAATAAGTAACGATCGGTTTGCAATGCGTAGTTTCAAACGAGATAATATTAATGAATATGATTGGGCAAACCGAAGAATAAACGAGACAACTTCATTCAGTCAATTGTTCGATCGGCGATCCTTAATTTGCATAACACTGAGCCGTGTTTTGCATCTAGGCTAGACAATGTCATGCATTATTCATGTGAAATTAATCTTCAATCATTTTCATTACCGCAGGAGCTTTTCCGAAGTAATAAATTTATATTGTACGATTGGTTCAGGTATTTAATAGAAGAACAAATAGAGTTTCTTTTGAAAGAGGTGTTATCGAAGCTTTCGATTTATAATCAAGTAATTTTAAACGATTGATCTAGGTGTTTATTAAACGTAAGCATAATTTTCTTCAAGAACCGAGTCTGCCAAGTCTTTTAATAAATTGATGCTGAACGAACGATATAAGCATTTAATGAAAGAACAAATATCTTTCCTTTTAAAAATTAAATGATGGATCTAGGTGTTTCATTAAAAAACAAATTAATTTTTTCTTAATAATCTTTTCTTTTAATATTGAATAATTTGATCTAAGTGTTTAATGAATAAAAAGAAATGCATTCCCTGCGTCTTTTAAAAAATTAAATAATCGATCCAGGTATTTCATAAAGGAAAAAATTTATTTTCGGTTAAAATAGGAACTATCAAAGGTTTCGTTATACCATCAATTTATGTAGATATTTAGTGAAAGAAAGAATACGTTTTATTTCAGAACAGGGACTGTCACAGTAGTACGAGGAAGAGATGCCATGCCCTGTTCACAAAAAACGTGCTTCAGTTTGTTCGTCACCCGGGGTAATTGCTCGATTAATAAACTATTAACGCAGATCGTTCGTCTCAACGATCGTGTCGATAACAGCTTTTCTTGTGCAGCGGTGTCCTCTTCTCCATAATATTGCCGATACTACAAATGGTGTTGTTTTTCAACTCGTTCGGCCTAGATCCGAAAGGACTAGTGATATCTATTGTGAACGAAGAAGCTGGCAATTGTGATTCCGGATTGAACCGAGGAAACGTCACGTACGATGAAAACGAGAACATTTGTAACTTATTCGATCTCAGCTGCAGATTCACGAATGGGTTCAACGACACTGTATTAAAGAAGGTATGCGAACTATTGAAAACCATTTTTGCTGGATCAATTTAGTGTAGAACTTGCGATAGAACTTTCTAACGAAAATATGCATCCCGAAATTCCTTACATAATCGGTATTTAAAAAAAAAAATATATATATATACTCAAAAAGAACGACGTATTCATGTCATTGACTTAAGAGTTACGTACGCGGAGAAAAAATTTGCATTTGGTAACCTTTCTAGCTTATTTAAATATTTGGGTAGACAAAACACAATTTACTGAGTGCAAAAAACACTTCTCAAATATTTGCTTGACTGGTAGGATAGTTTTGGCTACCAATTTCATTCTACGAGAATTTTGAAACATTTTTAACATTCATTATGAAATCTTAAATATTTAACATCTATGATACACATTAGATGAAAGAACTTATAATTTGTTCGTAATAAAAACAAATATTCTAGAACAATATACGAGCAATTTTTCTGCACCTTTACGAATGTATATTATGTATAAATTATAAGTAAGGGAGACAGTAGATCGAAAAATTTTTAAGAAAAACAAGCAAATATTTTAAAATCGAAATAAAATTACTGCAGGCATTGAAATCGGTATAATTACGTTCACAGATACATTACGACGATTATAATAGGGCAGTGAGTGAAATAACATGGAAGAAGAGCGTCGGTATAATGCACTTCAGTAGAAACTATTCTTACGCCGTGCAAACGAAGCTTGACGACTTTTTGTCACTCACAGATCCAGATATAATTGCCAGTCAAATAACAGTTTCGCTTTATACACCAGGTAATGTGTCAGCCAACGCAGTGACGTAATTTTTTGTATGTACGTTCGGAAAACGACAGCTTGATATTCTCATTTTTAGATAGACAGATAGGTTTGTTCGTGGAGAAAACGTTGTACGACGTTTTCGTCAAGGAATACCGGAAAATCATTACGGAGTGTCGGATCGCTTCGAAATTTGCCGATATACCGATACATGTACGTGATCTCTTGAATAGTTTATATGAAAAATCGAATTTATAGTAACGAACATGTTAATTATTTTCTAGTTCGAACAGCCAATTTATGGATCGCTTGACCAGAAATACATTACGTTTATCACACCACCGTTTCTGCTGTCGTAAGTTCAAGGAAATTTCATTTGCATGAATATTAGCACTTCAAGATTTATGAAAGTTTGAGACTTCAACAACAGAATCTTAACACTAGAACTACCGAACGATAAATCCAACGATACACGTTGCTTTGTAATAATAACGAGACTACGTTTATTAAAACTTCAAACTATGCTTATAGTAAGATATACGTCATTAAAGAAGTACATTTGAAAATTTCTGATGAAAACATTTTTATAACTTCAATAATTGCAAAAGAAAAAACTAGGAACCAGTCAAAATGACTGGCTTGGTAGTTCTAGTGTTAAGACCGTCGATAGCTTGACACTAACAGTACCAAGTATAAAATGTTGTATATAAATTAAATAACCGAATTTATTTAAATTCTTTATAAATTTGCAATGATAATTTTTAATGGGAGCATATCAATAATTAAGCGACAAAAATTGTGAAACTTGTGATTTGACCGATCGTGATACGATTAGTGTAAAGAGCTTTAAGAAAATGTGTAAAGTCTCAGAGAATTGTTAACAGTCAAGGTATTAATATTCCAGATTAGTGTTTATTCTGGCAACTTCGATCTGCTCGAGTATAATCATAACTGATCGTCATGCAGGTGTCTGGGACAGAAGTTTAGTCCAAGGTAATCATATTTTTATTATATTCATAGTTTATATATATTTCCTAGTTAAATTCATAGTTTTTCATCGACTATTATTCCATTTTTATTCAACACAAGGGAACAGCGAAACACAATTTATGTCAAATATCAAATGCCATTTACCCGATGACTGATAATGTGCCTGTTGAAAACTAGGTGTTACGACAGCGGAAATCTTAAGCACACATCTGGTGACTCAAGTGATAGTGATTGTCATTCAAGTTGGAACATCGTTATTAATCGGCTTCTTACAATTTGGCATGGAGTGCAAAGGGTCACTGCCCGCTGTCATTTGGCTAGCGATACTCGGAGGAATTTGCGGGATGACTTTCGGCAAGTAATTTACTTTTCTCTGACAAAAGATGACACGAGCAGTATCATTTTCTATTCCGTAGGTTTCTTCATATCGGTGATGTGCACGTCCCATGCTCTCGTTAATTATGCGGCCGTAGGCACTTTTTATCCGTTGATCCTTCTGTGTGGTAAGTGATTCATAAATCTAGCACTCGTACTCGTTCTCAGGCGTTAAATTTTTTGTCGTAAAATGTAAATTAGCGGTGGTCTGCTCGAAGAAAAATCATTGTTTTCTTAAGGAAGCAATAAGAATATTAAACGTGGATGATATACACTGAAATTTTCATGTATGATTCACTTAGCTGTCAGGTCGCGCTACCATAGATATTAATAAACCGGAGTTCTCTTCAGATTTATACTGAAATCAATTTTATGATAATTTTATTTAAATGGATTCATTCAAATATTTACACTCCTGTAATATTTATTGACTCATTCATCAACTCAAACGAAAACCAATAAAATTCTACAATACTCAATAAAATTCAACATAACGTTCAACTACAACATTTAACACAATTAATTCAGATGCAATAGAATCAGATACAATACAACATAATTGACTAAAATGCAACACAATCAGACACAGTACAACACAATTGAGTAAAATGCAACAGAATCAGTCACAATACAACACAATTCAATGAAATTCAACAGAATCAGACACAATACAACACAATGGACTCAAAAGCAATAGAATCAAATAAAATACAACATAATTGACTAAAATGTAACACAATCAGGCACAGTACAACACAATTGAGTAAAATGCAACAGAAGCAGATACAATACAACACAATTCAATAAAATTCAACAGAATCAGACATAATACAACACAATGGACTCAAAAGCAACAGAATCAGATAAAATACAACACAATCAGACACAGTACAACACAATTGACTAAAATGCAACAGAATCAGAACACAATTGACTAGAATGCAACACAATCAGACACAGTACAACACAATTGACTAAAATGCAACAGAATCAGA
>CM052098.1:16890157-16913145 GCA_028453745.1 Agapostemon virescens
CACAGTACAACATAATTCAATAAAATTCAACAAAATCCACATAATATAACACAGTTGAATAAGACGCAACAGAATCAGATACGATACAACACGATTGACTAAAATGCAACATAATTAGACACAATTCAATAAAATATAATATAATTCAACGAAATTGAACAAAACTCGACAAGATTCCATTAAATTTAAACAAAACGCCAACATAATTAAGTAAAATTTGACAAAATTTGATAAGATTCGACGAAATAGAAAACTCTGATATAATTTAATGTAATTTAGTAGAGCTGGTTAAACTTGAAAAGTGAATAAAAGGCTGGAAATTATTTTTTTAAAGGGCTTATTTGGCCAGTGGAAGGAATGCCGAAGTTCTTACGATGGATCAGCTTAGTATTGCCGATAACGTTACCAGGCATCTCTCTGAGGGGTGTTTTAGAGAAAGGAACCTCGGTGAACGAACCGGAAGTGTACAACGGCTTCCTGGTGCTCTCCGGATGGATCATGGCGTTCATAGTTCTCTGTCTTCTGCAGCTAAGGGCGAAGTCCACGTAAGAAACAGCCATTACCATAAGGAAAACAAATCGAGACGGAACGTGTCGGTTGCGTTTCAGTTGGTGCAATAGTGAGAATGAATGTTTTCACGCCTGTCACAGGGTCGATACGCTTTAGGTTTATCGAGTATGTTAATACATACGTTTAGAGCAATCGAGGAGAGGGGGGGTTTTTAGTATGTTTCTCTTTTTTTTTATACATGCTAGGTATTGTACACGTTCTTCTATCGATAAGCGAATTTAATTTAAATAATCGATACTGTGTAAACACGAAACGCGTGCAAACGGAATTGTTGTCTTGACTGACCAATTGTAGCGTGAAGAAAAAAAAGAAGACAAGAAGCGTATTGTTAATTGTTAATAAATGCACGATTATTTTTATAAGAAGATACTGACAGTATTCTATTGATTCGAGGAATTATCTGCAACGTGTAATTATTTGTGATCTCTTCCTGTGGCATCACTGCGAGGAGAGATACCTTCTCTTCGACGTAATTGTAAAATAGTCGAGTTTGTTGGAAGCGATCAGATAATTCAAGTGATGATTTTACCTAATAAAACAAATCTTCGTTAAACGTTCTCTGTTTCACTGATCCGGCGCCATTTCGTAATACTCCATGTCGATAACGAATCTACAAAAGGGCAAAGGTAAGGTGAAGTTACTGCAATCGATCGAGTACACGTGCAATTAATTTATAATTAGACCGTGGATTTTTAAAACAGGTCAAAGCGTCGAAAGATATTAGGAGCACTGTTTTCTGAATCACCAAATTGCAAAAGTTATCGAGAGTAGGTGTTTCTTGCGATCGATGCAGAAAATTTGTACTTTTCATAAAAATCCTCGATCTATTCTATAATTATGAACACTGGTCGAACATTACTTCCTCAGTATTATAATAAAACGATAACCTATATGCTGGTTATCCAAAGGTAATTGGAAATGCTTTCAATGGCGGTAAAATGGAACGAAGAAATGAGAGCACACAGCGATGGCGTCGATGAAATATAATTCCTCGTTTCAGATTTATTTATCTCCTCTTATAGTGGTTTCCTTGTCCCACAGGTATACATATTTACGACACTCACTAGATCGGATTAACATAGTATACAAACATATACAACGTGCGAACTATCTGAACAATTCTTTTTGTCATATTATGTATATATATATATAGGTTTTTTTGTTCATTTTAAATATTTTGTAACTTGTTCTTAAGACTGGAGTATATTAATCAATTATCGGTAGTGGGACATACGTCACATCGACCATCGATCATTTGGGACAATAATGTCCCTGCGAATGCGGCTAAAAATAACGGGGGATTCAAATCAGATGGTAGAAACGCTGCATCCGGTCAGCCATTGTTATAACAATACAGTCGTGTAATATAATACTTGAAAAATCCAGCATATGGACACGCGATCGAAATTAATTCATTACGAATCTTAGAATTATCTGGCACTTAGGTGAAAGACTGCAGAGAAATTAATCGGACAATGTTGCGGTAGATTTCTCTCTCTTTCTCGCTCTCCCTCTCTCCTTTTCTCTCTCTCTCTCTCTCTCTCTCTCTCTCTCTGCCTCTCTGCTACGTTACTACTTATTACCAAGCTATGCAAATTGCAAACGTTCCTTTCATTGCAACGGATGGAATTACACAACATTATTTTTAAGCGAAAATAGGTGGAAATTAACCTTTGCACTCCAATTATTCTGTTCCGAGAGACACATCGAACAGTTACTAGAATGCACACGTAATTAATACAATAATTATCGAAATGTTCGTAAAAAATATCTGAGATTATAAAGAACAGAATTCTAAATTTACTTGTCGGCACAGCGAAATTACTTTCCTGTAGAAACTAGCGCCCGAGCGCCATTTCGGAAACGTCGCGTGTGCCCTGAATAACATACCTAAGTTATTATATTCATTAATATCTTTATCTTATATGAAATAAATCGAGTAAACATACTTTAAATATTAACAAAGTTCTTAATCAATAATATTCCTGACAACAAAGTAATTAATTAAATTTCAAATAATAAATATTCGAAATGTTACAAATGAGTAATGTTGCTAATGATAAATAACTATTAGACTTAGAATTTTCATGCGAAGTCAACATTGTTTCTATTAACTGCAAGATACAGGAACTATATAGACACTCCTATCTTCTTTTATAATAAATATAAACTCTCTAAACCTTTCTATCGTTGCATTTTATTTATTAAACTGTTTCTTTTGCATTTGATCCGCTCATCTTTGCTGCAGATAAAATCCGCAGTCTACTAAGTACCAACAACCGCTAATCTGGTGATTTCAATCCCCGACGAAACGGTAACTCAATAATTCTGGTTCGTTATAAGTAAAATCGTGTTCCAGTCGATTTTAATGTTTCTTATAAAATTTTTGGTAGCATTGACTTCCAATTGAAAAAGTTTACACTGAAAAAATCAACTTCTCGGAGCACTTGGGACTTCAGAGGATTTGGAATGCAAAAAGTTAACCGTAGCTCTAAAGAAAGAGTTGTTTTAACAAATAACTCCTTAATCACTAGTGTACCGTTGTTAAATAATTGCCGGTCACAGATAAGACGAAATCACGATACAAAAAATATTCCGATTCGGTGAATCACGCCTGAAATTCTTCACGCTTTTAGCGCGTCGAACAAAAACGATCACATTCTCGATCGCACTCTCATTCTCCCTTTTCCAAATGTATAGAAAATACGTATCGCTTAATCTTCCTTTTTTGATTTCTTTTTATAGTGTCCTCTCTCTCTCTCTCTCTCTCTCTCTCTCTCTCTCTCTCTCTCTCTCTCTCTCTCTCTCTCTCTCTCTGTTTCGTTACGTCCTCGCCAACTACAAAACGCTAAACTACAACTGCAGCCGGCGAAATTTTGCAATCTTCGCAATTTTTTATCATCTACGAAACGCACACACGCACGCACACACGCATACACTGCCATCCATAAAATTGTTAAACCGTGAACGTTTCAGCCCAATTAAATTTTTAATGACTGATATATAAATAGAATAGAAGACTGTAATAAAACCCACCGTCGTTTTATTAAAATTCCAGTATTTCTGTGATACGAAAACGAATAAACATTTATTTTTGGAACGTAAATTGCAATTTATTGATATTTACCGATTCGTTTGCATAATTTCAACAGAAATTTATTTCGCGAAATTCTTTGTTCAATTTATGCACAGCTAGCAGTTTTTATGCGCTGACATCGTACTCGAATATTACAAATCGAAGGACAATCCTCAGTCAGAATTAGTTCATTGTGAAATAAGCTAACGCATTTTCATATATATCATGACGTTGTCACAGAAAATCTTTTTTATTTAATGACAATATTGGTGCAACGATTTTTTAATATTTTTCCAGACACGTAAACTTAATTTGTGGATCTTTTGACATTTCGATTAGCACAATCTTATTACTAAACTGCAGATTTTATGCATTTATGGAAAAAAGGGAGTAGACGAAATATAAAATGGAAGAAACATCAATTTTTATATATTTCCTCTTTCTTGTAATTGATGCAAACGATTTTTATTTCTCTTAACGGATTTTTTGTATCTGAACGAATTGAATTTCGTATTTGTATCTGAAAGAAGGTTAGTAATTTTTTGTGAAATGCTATCTTTAAAAGAAATTAAGATATTGTATTATTTCAAACAAATTTTCGCTTTGCCAATTAAATTGCAATTTATCATAGAAAGTCTTGAATCGTTCAAATGTGATTTCGAAGCGACATACAAATAGAAAAATATTTAAAAATGTATAAACTGTCAGAAACGCCCACGATATGTTTATAAAAATGCTAGATACAATAAGTTACGTCTCTTTTGTCTAGTCCTGCATTGAATTACTGTCCAGTAAACATATTAACAATTACAAAGTTACGGATGGCAGTATCTAATCAAGATACGGGAATAACAAATGCGAATCGACGAAACAGATTCGTCTTCTGGAGCCTCTCAAAAGAGCAACAGAGATTAAAACGGGAGTAGGGTTTGACATTGACATTCTAGTCGCCTAACACGTCTGCTTAAGTGGAGTTATCTCACGAACATTCCGCGAAGAATCGTTCGCTACGATTTCTTCGACTTTAACGACCGGTTGAAATACGACTGCTCTTTGCTGAAACAAGTATCGAGGCGGACACGATTTCCGTTCGTTTGTCGCTGAATCATTACCAAAATTATACACCGCGATATTCTGCGCAACAAACACACACGCTGCAACTAGGATTGCGACCTGCCGGTTTATTGCAAAATTACACAACGGTCGCGACACGCAACGGACTAAAATGCGATTGGTACCACGGATGATTGAACAGTCGCCAAAAACCGAGATCGATACTATCGATCGCGAAAAGAAAAATCGCTTAATCACTAATCCCGCGAGTAACAATTAAAACAACGCGAATAGATTGTGTCTCGTTTGAACGTCTACTGCGACTCCTGATTTATTGTACAAAATACATGTCCGATCGTTGGTACACACTTTGAGAAACGCTTGGTACGATTATAAACACCGGAAATAACATAGAAATCAGCGGTGAATGTTTTTGTGCATTTTAGCTATCTTATCTTTTTAGAAGGATTTCGCTTCAGTAATCTCGAATTTAAACACAGTTCCAACACTAGGTTTACGGGGCCCGTCAAAATGGCGGATTCTACCACTATCAATTTACCATTAAGATTTCAAACTTGTCGTTTCGGGTATTTATTATGAACTTGCTAACTTGTGTAGAAAGAGGCCCAGCCTCCAGAGAAATGTCCACATCTTTACCCTAGCATTCACGCCCTGTTATAATTCAGAAACAAAACAATCTTCAGCGAACAAGCCCTCTAGATTCGCAATATAGCAAGATGCGAACCGTTCAAGATGCACACCTTGTTTAGACCTTGGGTATGCTTGTTTGGACCTTGTTTATCATCTGTGGGGATGAGCGCACACCCAGCTGATCGAGATCCCAGCTCCCTGAAGGTCAAGACGCCATCCACACGCAACAAGTTCACGCGGCAAGGGGAGTCTCCCGTACGCACGAGTCCATCTTGCAACCATCCTAATCCCTCGATCATATTATACTCGCGATATATATCGCGAATATATATCATACACGTCGTATCTACAATCTAACGTCATCTCGGGTACCCTCTCAACGGGGGAGGACGATCCACGTTCAAGGTCGACGGAAAATCAGGAAATCGCAGGCCATCCACGACGAAACAGCCAGGATCGACAAAAGACCTCGTCCGTCAAGAAAATACCCAAACAACAACACGTAGCAGACAATTTCTCCGAAGAAGCCATTTCTTTACGCAGAATTTAGTATTCTATATCATTGACCCACGGCTGATTTTCAGAAGTTACGCCATTGTCAATTTCTCATGAATTCTTTCGTCGCGTTTGCTTTGCGAAAGGCGCTCTTTTCGCTATTAACACTAGAACTACCGAACAATAAATCCAAAGATGTACATTGCTTTGTAATAATAATAAAACTGCATCTATTAAAACTTCATACAATTCTTATTGTAAGGTATACGTTATTAAAGAAGTACATCCGAAAATTTCTGATCAAAACATTTTTATAACTTCAATAATTGCGAAACAAACACCAGGGGACCAGTCAAAATGACTGGTTTGGTACTTCTAGTGTTAACAATAACAAGAGAACGTATTCAGATGCGAAAATCCGATTTTGATGAAACTTATGGGAGCTTATAGTTCTTTGAAAAATATTTGAAGGGGTGAAAAGAGCCCTCAAAGTTGGAGTATTTTTTGAAATATCTCGGAAACCAGAGGTCGAAAAATTTGAATTTTTTTTTAAATTGTGTGCTTTTCAATGGGAAATGTAGTCACACAAGAAAATTTCAATCAAAAGTTTTTTGTTTAAACAATAAAGCTATAAGCTCCCATAAGTTTCATCTATAATAAGATCATCAGAATATGTTCCCTTGTAAGCCTATCGCAGCAGGTCAAATGACACTTCTCAGATTTTCTATTTTATTTATAAAATATTTATATAGAAGTTGTAAAATTGCCTTCGTAGGAACCGATTCGATAGATCTCTTTGTTCAATTATCCTTTGGAGTGAAGATCGCAAATAATTCAAATAAACGCTTGGCGTTTTTATAAGACTATGCATAGCAGTTAATTTTAACACTAAATTACCAATAATTAAGACTAAACTAACAGATAATTAACACTTTGACTGCCACATTGGTCATATATGACCGGCCACGGTTTCTCCTGTAACGCCACGGTTAGTGCATTTTGAATATAACCGATAAATAGAAGATAATTTGTAATAAAAAGTGCCCGGTTGAACGATTAAAAATTTTTATTAGAACATCGATAAAAAAAGATTAGACATAAGATAACACAACCTTTAAGTTCGATTTTTAGCAATTTTTTATTGCTTTTTGAAACTGATGTGTTCAATAATAACTCTAAAGCTAATTTTATCTACGACTTAAGGGTTAAGTTAATATCTTATATCATAAATTTATTATTATTTTGTCATTACATGCTTTCAATAATAAAAATAGTCCCATGGCGTCCTGAAACGAAACGTGCTATTTCGGCGTGGCAGTGAAAGTGTTAATAATAAACTACCAGAGCCGTTCAAACGACCGTTTTCAAATTTTTCCCTTTACAATAGTTGAAGTGACGACACTATTTTTTTGTTGTTTCTATAAAGCAATATAGAATAGCAATTAGTTTATAGTGCTCCGTAAACCTAGTGTTAACGATTCGTGTGATTGATTCATGTGTCGTACTGTATGGAGAAGAATGTGTTTAGGCTGTTTAGAAATGCAAATAATTAATATCGAATTGGCGGAAGATTATATTTTAATGGATTGGCTAAATGGAAATAGAGGAGGCATCGATGACCTTGATGCCGTGATTTAGAATTAATTTCGAAGTATGCTGTACAGTTACGTTGGAAGTTCATTACAGACGTGTAACGTATCAATTACGTGAAAAATTTTAGTAAAAGGGATTACGTCAGTTTGATGTAATAGCGACGAAAGTGACTCAAGGTAACCAAGTAGTTACACGGCTCGCCCTTTAGAACGAAACTGAAACGCGCTGTTTTAAACCGATAGAAGCAATTCGGTTTCGCGGTTTAATTGTACAGGTACGTTCGAGCGTAGCACTCTCAGATCTGCGTGTTCCCCATACAGTAAAAACAGAGTAATTGGTAACAGTCACGTGCCAGTCGTCAGAATTCCTTTGAATAATAAACTAGGTGCCGTTCGACAAGCTTCCGAGCACAGGAAGTGAACTAACGTTAAAATAGAAAATATTTTCCATTAATCGTTTCTACCCCGAAAAAAATACACGAATCATAGAAATATAATTTAGACAAACTTCAAAGAATTTTATGCAGCATTCGAATTGCGAACTCGCAATGTTCATCGTAACTTATTAACACTTTGCACTCCAAGCAATTTTAATTCCTAACTCGAGAGATTTTTCTGTCCTTCTGTAATTCCATTGTACTATTAATTGTACTACTAATTGTACGAGCAACACTTCAATTTTTACTAGCTTCTTAAATACAAATATTGCAATGTAAAAATTATTTTTAATAATATTCTGCCAATTTTTAATGTCCCCTCAGAGGAGCCACTGGAGTGCTAAGAGTTAACACTAGAAGTACCGAACAATAATGCCAACGGTATACATTGCTTTGCAATAATAACGAGACAACGTCTATTAAAAGTTCATATAATTCTTATTGTAACGTGAACGTTATTAAAGAAGTACATCAAAAAATTTCTGATTAAAACATTTCGATAATTTCAATGATTGCGAAAGAAAAAGCTAGAGACCAGTCAAAATGACTGGTTTGGTAGTTCTAGTGTTAACATGGAAATACGATGAATTAACATCCGTTAAATATTTTAGATTTTATCGTTAGCAGACCTCACACTGTATTTGTATAAAAAGGAATAAAATGTTTCTCTGTAAAAGAAGCAGTGCTGGGGAGAGTGGACGATCGTCATCGTATATTGTTAAAAACGTTAATGGAAATTGTACTTGAGATTTGATTCGTCTAAACGTACTACGATTAGTTTATTGTAACCACTACCAGTTTCATTCGTTTCTTACAACGTACCTCTTTCAAGCACACGAAGCTACGAATATCGAAAATAATGGAAATTATTGAAAACAGCTAAAACATCGAGTTCGTTTACGTTTCATTTTACAAATACAAGGCTCATAGTTCAACTGCGCTGAAAGTTAAGTTTTTTTCGTTAATAGTAATCTACGAATGCACGCGAGATACAGATTTTTAATTGCACGTGGGCCAGGTACATTTGGATGTTTCGCAATTACAATATCTTCTAATTAGAATCGTTTAAACAGAAAGTATAATGTTCTATGAAGAAAGCGTTGTAGTATATGGATCAACTTAAATATTAAGCAACGATGCGCTCTTTCCGAACAGAAAGGCAGACGTTTCACAGAACTTTAATAATACAACAATCATAGCAACGTGTATGATATTAATATGCGTAAATAAACGTGTAAATTGTAATTAAAAAATTAGTACACCAGAACAACTTACAATGATCAAACAATAATGCTATCGTTTAAAGTTACGTGTAAATATATATTCAATTACCATGCGAATATGGTAATCAATAAAAACAATCGTACGATTTAAAATAATCACTGTCTCAAACAGTCAACATTATCATCGTTCCTTTGAAATTCAAAGTAATCTACTTAGTTCGTCTAGTGAAATAAACTTACACAAACAAACACAGTTACATACAACAGAAGGCACATAACAGAAACCTAACACCTAATACATTTTCAATCGAAACTATGTTCCAATATATAACCTAAGAGAATTCAACAAATTAAGCATAGTCCTAACTTAATTAAAGACAATTAAATCAGTATACTCGTACCATAAGACACTTGAAATCTGCAGAGAAACCATAAACCACAGATATTTCCATAAACGGCTGAACCACCTAAAATATGCGATGAAACTGCAGAAAAATCAAAAAAGTCTATCGAGAGAACAAAGGTGACCGATAAATCAATTTTTTTTTAATCATTTCAAACCTAATTGCGTAGACGCCGTAGAAGTTCCGACAGACTTCCGGTCCGTACGTCCACAGGTCCACGCCGACTTACGGTTCAGCGAAATAATTTCACAAGAACTAGGTTTTCACGAGGTTTTTCCCAGCATTTCCCCAGCACTGCGTTCGACCGACAAGAACAGAAATCCTAGTCGCGGCTGGTTGCACGGTTAATCAGCCGTTTCTCGCGGATACTAAAGCTTTCGATATTCTCGTAGGCGTGTACGTTCTCGTTGTTGTTGATGTAGTTGTCGATGTTGTTGCTGTTAGCCGTGCTGCTAACGCGGCTGGCGGCGTTACTATCGCGATTGTTAGTAGCAGTATTAGAACGTTTAGCAGTAAGGCAGGGGCCGCATCGGATTGGCATGGGTCGAGCAGCAACGAGACAGTCAACTATCTGTCTTACAGTAGGCATGCAGGTTTTGCTGTACCCTGGAAAACACATATCACATGCTCCATCAGAACCGAACCACACATCGACTTCTATCACGCCATCGAATTCCTTCATTTTCGAACGTCCGTCCTTGTTCTTCCAACAAATCGCAACTCTTATTAGCAAGGTCTGGGGATTCATTGTAACTCGTCAAACCACTGCGGATTCTATGCAACGTCAAAATTCTGCGCGAAGAAATTAATCGGGACTTGCTTGGACACTCGTTTCTTCTTTCAACCCTTTGCCATACCATTTTCTTTGCGACCAAAGTTATCGTGACGTCTTCATCGTTAAAATTGTTACAGAAGAAATGAGACAATTTGTACTTTTTTATAATGACACATTTACTTGCAAACGAACAACGCTTATATTTTATATTTATATTTTATATTTGTTAGACTTTATTTTAACCCTTAGCACTCCAAGCAATTTTAATTCCAAAATCAAAACGTATTTTTTACCTAAAATATACACTTGTGAATTTTCATACTCGGTAGGTTTAGCATTAACACCGTGACTGTTTATTCAATTCGTACAAACGATTAGAGTCGTTAATTATTACAATTGGCTATTTGATAATGAAGTTTTTACCTCACACTATTACTTTATATGTATTACTAATACATAAATGCTCAACTAATTTCATGGCAATCAGTTTTAGCGATGCGTTAAGAATTTTAATTTGTTGCAAATAATCTAATCGAATTCTCGAAATTTTCTGATATTTTCACTATTTTGTGTTTCACTTGCTCATTTTTTGAACACGTAAAATGTGCGGTCTACTCGTCGCCATTTTTGCTAATTAACTGTTGATGAATCATCACAATCGAAATTGGAATTTGAAATGTATAAAAATGTGAACTTGAGAAAATGATTTTCAATTCCATCTCCATTAGATGGATTTTGGTACTTTTGACTATTGTGAAAATTAAAAATGCGTTCCCCTTCAGTCATTTTAAATAAGTAACAATATTTTTATGTCCCATTAATTAATTATCGCAATAAAATCCGCAGTCCAGTTATAGCATCTTTCTGGATACAATTCTTCCAACTTTCTGCTAACATTGCAGCTTTTAATCTATTAGCCTCGATTAGTATGATCAGCGTAACTGTATTATTAGACCTTGCTATGCAGTTACAATGATAGCAAAACGTTGTAACAATACTTTCAACAGAGCGACCAAAGGAAACTGTTAGAAAATGAAGTTTTATACTGAACGATAGTTCGAACTTCTAAAACAAGCCCAGACCTGTGTGCACGATTTCCCTCGGTTTGCGAACGACTCAAGGAGATACTTTCCCTTTGTTTCGAGTGTAACAACAATGGGAGGAAACGTAGTATACTACGGATTCGGCGAGTGCATGATAGAAGTCGCGATGGCTAAACACGTTTCACATGTCCCGCGAAATAATGTAAAATAGAGACACAAAGTAACAAATATACAGGAGTAGAAAAAGAAGCGGAATTGGTCGAAAAAGATACAAGGGCGGCCTAATGCCGGTTCAGTCTCACTCAGGAAACACTTTGTGAATTAACCCTTTGCGGTCGAAGGCCGGGATACCTCCAGGTTGCCATAATTTTCGTTAGCAACAGTCTCGTCTCAACAAATCTTCAATTTCCAAGATTCGAGCAACAACAAATAACACGCGTAGATGCTCTACAGAAAATATCAAAACATCATCTACTTCCATCGAATTGAAAATTCTGGTTCAACCCATTGGCCGGTACTTCGTGTCTAAATAATGTACTAAAATTTAGCATGATCGTAAAAAAAAGAAAACTGTCCAATGGAATAACGAAGACGATTGTTTATCGATTTAATTTCGGAAGACAATTAAATTTCGATCAATAAAAAAGAGAAAAACTTGATGTACACGCGAAAAATTCAGTTTTCCAAACGGTTTGCTAGAGTACCAAGCTGGCGTTCAACGGGTTAAACAGAACGGCGTCCCCAAAGGGTTAAGCGTACAATGTCGTCAGCTTGAGCATTTACTCGCCACCTTCGTCTATCTACGTCCACTATACAATGACAAAGAAGAGCGGATAGAGTGTGTTTAGGGGTGAACAAATAAGACTTGCGTACCAATACTAAGAAAACAATTGGGTGACGGCAGAGAGAGGTGGGTTTCTGGGCGGAGCGGGGCGGATCGTTAAAGTAAAGAAGACAATCTTCGGAAAAATGAAGAAAAGTAACAGAACAAGAAATCGCTTCGCTGAAAAGTCATTCTCAGTGAACATGATGCTCCTCGAACGTCTCATTCACGGCAGAACAATAGAAATTAGGCACTAGAACAGAGATACGCCTAAGAAGCTCAGCCATAACTCGAAACACAACGATTCAATTCCATTGCACCTAAGCGTAACGCCGTATCCCGACGAAGGAGTTTCAACTCAGCCTCGGAGTAAAACGTGTAACCGGTTAACAGTGAAAGCATATTCCCGGAGTATTTCTTTCGGGATAAAATCATTGCGGAAATACCGATTCCGCGAGAGACAACGAACGATAGTCATCACAGTTAGATGCATTGGAGACTCGGCCGTGAGAACAATAATCGCCGCAAGGGATTTCTCAAGCCAGATCCATGACAGAGGCGCATGACACCGTGCAAACAGGAGTACAAGATACAAAGGAAAGAGAGACTTTTTATCAAACTGTCAATACTTACGGGAAGAGGCGGCCGATCGTTTCGAGCGATTCGCTCCTTTCGACGGGGACAGATGCTTAGAGCGTTTGTAACAAACATACTCCTCCTCGAAAACGGTACAACTTACTTTTCTCTCTGTTGCGAACTCGTCTCAACAAATAATCTCGATTTCAGTCTCCGAATTTATAAAACGCGCGACAGATTGTGAATGCGATGTTACGATCCGTTTTTTTTTTTTTTTATTTTGAGCAACACTGTGCGTAGAGAAAAATATGAAACGCTAATTATCAATCGAAC
Organism: Agapostemon virescens; assembly: GCA_028453745.1. Lineage (NCBI taxonomy): Eukaryota > Metazoa > Arthropoda > Insecta > Hymenoptera > Halictidae > Agapostemon > Agapostemon virescens. The sequence goes on from CM052098.1 coordinate 16,903,209, forward strand.
GAAGACGCGTCGCTTGTACTTCAATGATATGTGCACACACCGTGCGAACGTTAAATTCCTCCATTATTTTACAGAGGAAACAAGACTTCCTCCGTACTGTAGCACTCGGCCACGCCTCCACCGATGCTCCGGCCACGCCCACCGACCCGACTCTACGCTCCTCGCGCTAAAATATTAATCTTCACCCTCGGACCGTCACAATTCGACTTTGTACAAACGCTCGCGCAACTGTCCTCCTAAAATTGCTCAGCAAATACAGTGCGTCGAATCGACGAATTTTAATCCGCGTTCTCTCCCCGCCAGTTTTTCAAAAGTAAGTCTTACAGCCCGGGACAGTTCGACATCGTGAAATTAAACGGGGCCCGATCCTTCTAACGGTCGAAACCGTCGACGGTTTAAACACTATACGACGATACGGCGCGCTCGGCGGAAGTACAAAACACGATCTGGAAAAGTATAAAAACAATTGGCACGTTTCGAATGTTAAAGTCGGATTTGGCAGATCGAGTACCGCGACGACGAAATTAACGGACGCTTTTCTTCCCTGATCGATGTACCGCAGCCCGTCTCGTGTATCACTTACATAGTAGAATATATTTAATTGAAACGATCTTCCGTAGTATTGACACGTTATTAGGATTGTCTTGATAATGCACCGCCCCCTGTGCGTGTCCGTGCGTTGCAAAGAACCGAAGTCGAACACGTACTTACGCGTGTACCGTCTCTAAACCCTTTCGAGCAGCCTCGAAAGTCTTCTTTCCAACGCACGCGTCAAACGATTCGAATCGGGTAATTACGGTTGAACAGTGGCGGCTCTTAGATTAATTCGTTACTCGTCAACGCAGTTATTATACATATATGTATGTATGTATGTATATATAATATTCGTTCTGTTTTTTTTCTTCTCTTCTGCGCTCTCTAAAAGGAGTTTTACAAAGGCCTGTGTTCCTGTATGCATATTATAATTAGAACTCTTCCTATTTACGACGATCAACGTGCGGCATAATAATTACGCTACGAGATTTTCCCCCGTTTCTCTTCTCGTCGCGCGAAACACGGTCTCAATACTCGAGAGGTCGCGTTCACCTATTATTTACTATTAACTATAAATATGGAATTATGTCACCCTCGAAACCAAGCAAGTTTCAAGCCCGAAACACTGTTTTCCATCGCCGACGGCAACCAAGTTATTCGGGTGGCCTGTTTTAGGTACCTCACCCTGTACATTCTTGTCCATTCTTCTTTCGCTGAAGTATACGCGGTCCGACGAGAACCGTCGAAAATTTCGATTCCCGCAACAACGCAGAATTCGATCTTTCTTTAACATTTCTTTAGATCACCTGTACAAAGTCTCGTGTTTGAATCGTTATCCGAACAAGAGATTTTCGGTTAGCGTTAGAGCATTGCGAAGAAGGGGATGAATCGAAAGATTTTTTCATTTAATGTAACACAGAGAAATTGGCACGATCTCCTTTGTAGAATAGAGTCGAAGATTGTAAAAATTCTTCTACGGAAAGACACTGTCGAATCACCAGCCGCGACCTCTCGAGGCATGATCGGAATATAATCTATGAGCAGGATTAATGATAACGTCTTGGCGGTCTCTGTTGCTCGTCGCGAGCCAGTTCCTCTGAGCCGAACGTATCGATAAATACATTAGGTATTCGTTAGCTATTCTAATCATACGTGAAAAATCTTGTATCTCTTGAAGGCGATAGGTACCGGTCACCACAAGAGGCTAAAAGTTTGCGAGTGACCTAAACGAGAGTTCCAGCTAATTTGTGTCACATATATTTAACTCCGTTCGAACTAGCGTGAGCGATTCCCTCCGACAAGAAGAAGACGACTTCTGGTTGGACCGACTTCTCGATCAGACGATTACAGTGCGGTCTCCTTCTCGCTGATTATCTTAATACCGTGCTTCGTCAGGATCATCTTCACCGTTTCGTTGTCCCTGATCTTCGGCTTCTCGGTCCACTCGACAGAATCCTGGACCTCTTCCTCTCTGTCCAGGCCCTCCATCAGGGAATCGAGATTGTCGGTGGACGAATCCACGTATCTGACGTTGTCCGCGGACCTCTGCAAGGATTTGCACCTTCTGGAGGTCTTCGAGGCGCGTATGTTGTCCGCGGAGCCGATGAGCTTGCTGTTCTTGATCCTGAGCACCTTGTCGTTGCTTTTCGACGACGCTTTGGCCAGCTGAAGATTGTCCACCGAAGAGTAACGTCTTTTATCCTGAGCAACGTTCGCTGGATCCTCTGGTTTCTTCTTCAGCAACGATGCCTTTCGGCTGATCCTCCTGGTGCCGCTGGTTAGGATCTCTATCTCGTCCTTCGGGAAGTACCTCTCTCTCGTCTTCTTCTTGATCACGCCAGCTTCGGACAATGTAAAGGAAGACAGGTGCTTCTCCTTCTCGACCCGTGCCAGTTTCTCCGATTGCAGGCCACTCGGTAGGCCGCAGTTCTCGATCTCGAAACTGTCTTCGTCGACGGTTACGTCGGTCAAAGTGGAGTCAGCGATTCTGGAACTGACGGGAAGACTTTTAGAGGAAGACTCGGGTATCCGGCTTTGTTCCCTGGGATCCCTCGACGGGAAGACCTCCTGCTCGGGGTTGTACGTGGTGCAAACTTCGCCGCAGATCTCGCAGACTTTGCAGAGCTGGTCGCACTCGCACGTCGGCAACCTTCTGTCCAGAGCTTCGGTGGATTCCTGCAGGTTCCAGGAGCTGCAGATGTCGCACTCCGTTGAATCCTCGTCCGCGATCGAACTGCAAGTGGATCGAAGCGTATAGAAATTGTCCTGGCTTAGGCTGGCGATACCACCCTCTTCGTTTCTCAAGGACATCTCGTTCACGTAGCAGCAAACGGAGCAGAATTCGTCGGTCTGCATGTCCAGCTCGTTGGTCGTGATCAGCTGGGACGTGCTGTCTGCTTTCGAAGGATCCTCGTAGCACGGCTCCTGCACCTTCTTGATCGACTCGTAGCTCTTCGACTTCTTCGAGAACGCTTCGCTGGGCTTCGAACGTCGCCTGGACGTCGTCCTCGACTCGCTGCTGGCGATCACAGAGTCCAGACTGCCCTTCAAAGGTGTATAATACTGAGTCATCGACGAATCCTTTTTAGATCTATCGTCGTTGGAGTCGTAGGTCCTGGAGGTGCTGCTGGATTTTTGGGATCGAGAGGATTTCCCATCCTTCCTGGAACTCTTTGTCTTCGAAGAAACCTTCGAGGACGCGTCCGAAATCGTCTTATAGAAAGTTTCTTCGGACTGCGTGTACGAATCGGTGCTCTTCTTCTCCGCGTCGTGTTCATCTTTGGCTAGTTTCTCCATCTCCTCGTTGCAGACTCGCATCTGACCGTTCTTAGTTTTCCTAGGACTCTTCCGGGAGTTCACCACAGACTTCAGATACTTACCATCGATCTCAGGATTCATGTCCAGCTTGGACGTCTCGTCGGAGCCCGGCTGATCCTCCGGCATCGGTTCCAACATCTCCGGAGGATCGTCCACGATCTCCTGGATCTTGACGGTGCTCTCGTCGCTGACCGACGAAGGCACAGGCGACTGCACCAACAACATCTTATCTATACTCCCGTCAGACTCACCCTTGTATATCGTTATCTCTCCTTTGCCGTGCATCGCGTTCTCCTCTAGGATCAGAGCGGCGTTCTCCTTCTCGAAGGGATTGTGAATCATGGCGCTGACCAGGACCAACACCTGAGTGTTCGGACATTTCGCGGTATCGTTCGAGAAGCTTTCCCCAAGCTCGATACTTTCCTGTTGACCGGTCTCCTCGTCCTTATCCTGATCGTGGATCTCGTCGTCCAGCGAGGCGTCCAAACCGTACCGCGTCAGTCTGTAATCCTCTTTGTCTACGCTGAAGTCGGACAACGCGCACTCGTGACGACCGCTGTCGTCTACCGATACTGGCAGGCCCGTGGACGACACCGAAGACTTCCGGTCCGAGTGTTTGCCAACGGTGAGGCCTTCCGTGTCGTCCTCGGGCTCCGTTCGAGGTTTACAAACGTCTAAGCTGTCTCTAGGCTCGATTATCTCGGTTATGGGGATGGGTTTCGCGGTCTCCTCGGCTTTCAACGAGGTGGCGACGCTCGGGGACGCCTGTTCTACCTGACTGGACCGTGGCTGGACTCTAACGACCTTCTTTCTGCCTCTCCTATCATCGTCAACGAAACCTACCTCGTCGAGGATCTGCGACTCGCCGGTTTCGGTGGCGATGATCTGTTTTGCGAGACCTGGGTACGCGGCCTTCGCGGTGGTTAAGTGCTTGCCGTTACCGTCCTCCGCGACTAAGGCGTTTATGAACTTTTCGCGGGTCTCATCGAGGCCCCCGTGCCGCGTCGAACCCGTCTGAACGACTCCAGCGTTCTGCAGGTTCTTACGCAGCACCGCGTCCGGTACGTCGATGGATATTATTTCGATCGGACTCGGGGTTTCCATGGTTATGTCGCTAGGCGACGGCGTGAGAAAGGTGCTTTGGTACTTGGAGTCAATGGTCAAGTAATTGTTCGCGTTCGGCGAGGTCAGTTCCAACTTACTTCAGTTTCCAAGAGTGGCAGCGTGAAAAACAAGACACTATGTTTTATTTGGCACTGGATTTACTTTTGGGTGCACTGTATACCCGATTCAGGCACAAAGGATTCGATACCCAATTCTATTCGTCTTGGCCAGACGAGTGTCTGGTCAAAGGGACAAACCAACCCTTCCGGGCAAACCGGTTGAAAATTTTAACCGAGGATTATTCGAGGATCTCGAACAATATTCGTGTCAAATTGTTAATTTGTAATTATAGATATTGTCTCAAAGGGTTAAATATTAGATTAGGTGAAGGCAAAAATTTTAGTCTTTTCCAATCGTTCATGCATGATGATTTATAATGGGTCTTTTGCCTTTTTGTAGAATTGTTTGTTAGACTATTAGACTTGTGTAGAAATGAAGGAAAATTGGAAAGACTAAAATTCCTGCCTATACTTAGCGGTTATAGTTCGTTTATACGTATCGATGACTGCCTTAAAGGTTATATGTCCCTTCGAATGTGTTCCATATTTTTGCGACGAATTTAGAGGCATGAGAATTTTGTACCTTCATCCGTGAATCGGTATTTTATTTGTGATAATAAATCGAGAGGTTATCGTCATTTTAGTGATTTCGAGTTTGAACTCTGAGTAGGTTTAAGTTTCAATAAATTCAGGTTAGAACAGTTTTATTATATTCCGTGGTAGATTGTTTCAAATAAAGATACCCTCTCGTAATTACTACAGAAGCATAATGCAGTGTAAAGAATATAAAATAATGTGATTGCTAAAATTTATTCGTAATTACAGTTGTGAAAAATTGATTGTTGAGACTCAATATACATAACATGGAAGACTCTTAGACTAGACTATTATCTATCATTGTATAATATAGGATACTTTAACCCTTTTACGATTCAATAAATTTTTATATATTACAAAAACCAAGGTTATTGAACATTCAACAACTTTGGCCGTAACCCTACCAGTTTCCAAAACATTGTGAAAAATATTGTCTCGAGTATTACACTATAGGCAAGATGAATTGTTTGATTTATGTTATTTCTATGAAATGTATTTATACCGTTTGGAATGTATGTCTATTAAGAATCATACACTTTCTTAATATTTTATTCTATTTCTTGCAACATCCATTCACAAAATTGTATATTCATATACATCTCTTATTAGGTTATTTCATTATTGTAGTAAGAGTACAATCTATAATCAACTAGAATATATATTTCGCGTCGATATATCGATAAATTATTGAGTACTAAAAGGGTTAATCTCTGATCACAAAATATACAATTTATATCACTTTGTGTAACAGCTTTACATACTCTAAACTCACCAACTACGTGGAATATGAGTGCTATAAAAATATATATACACTTCTCATTCAAAATATGTAAAAATAAAGTCTTGTGTATATCTACTGGAAGATATGCTATTAAATGTTCACTAGTTAATTGAACTACCATTTTCGTTAAATTATGTCAGACTCACATTGTGGATGCCGACGTCTTCGCATTGTAAATTCCATGCTTATAGACATAATCGATCACAGCATCTTGTAGGAGATACCTGACACTCTCGCTTCGTTTTAGTGCCCTTCGTATTCTACTTGAGCTAACTTCGTTTGGTATCCATTCTGTTACTATGTATATATTGTGCTGCACAGAAAATACAAATATAAGTTAGCATTATGCAGAATCTATGTAATAAAAATTATTTAATAATTACTTACCATATGCCTAGAAAGGATGTCTGAGTCGTATATAAACTTGTTCGGATTAGATCCCTCCCTTGTAATAACTACAAGGCCGTGTTGCCCAACAATCGCATCGATCTTGGAATAAAGAGAATACAGTTAGAACACAATAATATTCATTACAATAAGAATAATACCATAAACATAGAAACTTACATCTTCCTCAGCCCATAGATCGTAAGTACCAAAACTTTCCAATAAATCAGCACCACACAGTAATTTGATTTGAATAGGAGTACGATCAAGATTGTTCTTCACATTTTCCGGTATCCACTCCAAATCTTCGGTCGGTATATGATTCAAATTGTTAGGATCAAATAAAACAGAGTTCAACAAATTCTGATGATGCTGTAAACTAATTCTAGTTTTTGTCCATCCATTCTGCCTGGTTTCCCAATTGCTCAAACGAATCCAGTCGCTGTTTTGTAAGGCCAGTCTCAACATAGCGCATCTGTGAGTCGAGCTAGCCAGTTCTTTCTTAGCGTAAGCATCGTGTACAGGAGATATGACACCGCCGAGCACAATATGTGTTCCCATTCGATGTAGATGATCTCTGGCTATTTCTGAAAACATTTCATGGAGGCTTAACCTAACTTTCCTTCTACGTGTCGAGGATATTTCTGATCAATACCAAATCTGTCATTGTAATTTAACAAATGTAGAAGAAAAACGTAGCATTTTCGAAAGACAGAGAGCCATGACGTTTATTAAATTTCAAATAGTTCTACGTAGACGATTCCGTCAATCGCGATTGTTTACACGGTGTTATCTAAGTGTCAACTCGTTTAAACAATTAACAACGAAGACTACGGTGATGTTCGAGGTCCTAATCATATATAAATGAGAGGGCTCGCTGTTTACGTAAAGATTGAGTATCGATTACGATAATATATATGTACCAAACATTCTCAAGTGCATATTGGTCGGAGGGTTATAACTGCCACACGACATAAGAATAACACGCGTTGGTGCCATTTCTTCTTCTGCTACACTGCATGTGCTGTTACAATTTCCCTTCGACTGACTACTCTTCTTTCTTGAAACGTTGTACAGCTGCAACACCGAACATTCGTGATGATGCGTAGTAACCCCAAATAAATCGTTACACGAACCACCGAAACGGTCAACCACACGAGACAAGTTGCACACTGGCTGACGTTTCAGCCATACTTGAAACAGCGGTACCGCGTTAGTCAGTTGAGAGACCTTGTTCAATATCATCATCAACGATAACACTGAAAATTCGTTCAACCTTATACATTGTTTATTTTTACTGATTATCTCATGCAGCACTGCTCGAGTCAATGTCACTATTTATCTACAACCGCCAATTGTTCATTTGATGCGCGTTGAATTCTTACAAGGAGAGTGCAAGGTCTTCGAGTCACCGATTCAGTTGAAACTTTCTTCTGATTAAAAATATATATGGTTATACCTGCCAACACTCAATAGTTTTTTAAATATTCATAAATAAAGATTGAGAGCCCTTAAATGAAATTCTATTACAAATATTCATAAAATGACTACTTGGCATGGTGGCAGTGTGCTAGGCTCACATGCGGCAGACGTCGGTTCGATTCTCCGCCGTCGAATCTTCTTTTTTCATTTACTCTTATTATACCTTTTTTCATTCACAAATATTTTTTTCCTTTTCCATTTCTTTTTATTCATTCGCAAATCTTTAACTTATTGCAGGAAAAAATATAAAAACATAAATTATTATTAAACGCAATTTATCTTTCATACATGTATTTATATACAATTAACAGATAATAACTAAGTAACGTCCCTTCAATATTTGGCAATCTTTGAAGGCGTCCCCCGACCAAACTATTAGAGCTATTATTGGGATATGGGTATAAAATAAAACTCCACTCTATTGTAAAATATGAAATAAAATTTATATATTTTAATAGCTTCTCTAGGAGCACGTTGTGAGACACATCTTTACTCTACGAAAGAAACGTTGCTACAGACCGACACTAGAGATCGGTACTGAGGAAGAACGGTCGAATGTAAACAATTGAAGATCGAGGGTCCTGTGCCAGGAAAATATACAATGTATGCATATGTAGGTTCAACAGCCGGTTTATTCGATCCTTCCTAGTAAAGAAATAATAGATTTATTTTGTAGATAAAATTTATGAAATAAATTTCAACAGCTATCGACATGATTTCAACGGCAAAATCTTCCCCAAATCTTCCTCTTTAAGCAGAGCTCTCAATATCTAGGTTAGCATTTCAGGGGACTTCAGGAAGCTACCTTTTATCAACCCCATTTTGCCCATTTTCGCGATTTTCACCAGCCCCGAAATTTCAAAGTCGCGCCGCGGCTGCAATTCACTTCTAATGGACCCAGGAATTGAAATACACCCTTACTATGCGTCCAGTTACTTGTAGCCAGACTTAGAAAAGAATCTGGGAAACCAAGTTTTTCGACCGACATCTAACCCTCTCAGATAAGGACAGTTTGGGGGTTGGCGGATTTCCCCGATCTGCACATCTTTCGTAATTCCATTCCGATCGACCTGGAAATTGCCATACACTCTGCCCACGCGTCTAGTAGCTTGTAGGAAAGTTTACAAAAGAATCGGGGAATCGATTGTGGAATCGATAAAGGTCTTGGAATTTTCGCACTGTAAATAGAGTCGTAATGAAAGTAAGATTAATTGAAAATTGTTAGTTATAGATAAGACAAGTCTATTGTTAGCTTTATTTGTTGTTATCATTATTCTAAGAATTATAATGAACATAATAACACTATCGGTTGGTTTTGCTATTCATTAAATGGTTTAGTAAGTAACGAGTATATATAACAAATAAAAGGAAAAGGTACAATTGTCTGAAGGAATCTAATAAAATAGGGTATAATTGAAACATTCTTGGATATTCTTCAACTCTTTTTGTTCATAGCTGAAACACCACCATAATTAAAAGTATTAGAACTGTGGCGGCTCTACCTCCTACTCTCGCCAGTAGAGGGACAGTAGGACGAGACTTTCCCGCTAGTTCCTGATCCACCCCCAGTTCATATATATACCGTCCTTAACCGCCTTCCACTACCCAGCGTCTAAGGCAGGGTCCGCTAATCAGCCTTACTGACGAGTCCTCTAGCGGACCTAGGACGAAACGCTCCCTCTCTTCCTTCTTTCTTTTTCTTTCTCTCTCCACCACACCTTCCAACAGCCGCCACAGAACTATTTAATTATCATGTTTAACAATAGCGGTTCTTATACTATCATTTAATATTTAACATTAATTGCTTAAGATATTTTTAAATAGTTAACAATTTAATATTTAAATATTCACTGTTATCCACAGCTTGGAAAATTAAAAGTTTCAACAATCCACCAGCAGAGAAAAAATGTGTCCAATCACAAAAAAATTGTTTAACCAAGTCATGTTTATAATTAATTTTATGATATTGTATTAGGATAAAGTTTAAGTATTACGGCTTCTCAAATGAAAGGCTCTAGTTTAGAGCTTACTGTCTCTAAAGTTATTAAGTTGAAAAACTTTCGAACGCCGCAAACGAGTAATGTAACTTGCGAAAATAAAACGCAATTAGGCGACCGTTCTTAAAGTTTGTTTTCCGTTTAATTTTACAAGCAATGCGGTCGCGAGAGTTTTAGAG
>CM052098.1:16915456-16928583 GCA_028453745.1 Agapostemon virescens
TTAATGTAAATTTGATCGAAATTCTTCGTAGAAAACTTCTAAAAATAATTAAAAGTGTTGCTACGAGTAAACACTAAATTAATTTTTGAGCGTAATGAATATTACCGCTGCCACGATAAGTACTTCGTTTATTAATGGTTTCGGTGGTCTATATTTCCATTATTGAACGAATTATTGAATTTGGCGTGCCTGTTAACGCACACAAATTCTACCCCCTATAAATCAGGTATTTGCGAATTGTTGCAACGACGCTTTGACGTTTTAATTGCACGGAAACTTGCATGAAAGTTTATTACGTTGTTGTCTACAGGAATAAAAATTGTTAATGATATTAACAGTCTTCGGCTGTAACAGATGGTATAACGCCTTCGAATGGAACTCATTCATTTATAATAAACGATACCGTTAAACATAATAATCATCGTTTGCCTTTAGCAAAGTCGTCCAAAGGGACAGAAATTAACATTTTTAAGCATGTAAAAATGTAATTAATCGAAAATTGAATTGCAAAAAGGTTATTTTGAATATACTACCTCGACACTTGAAACTTATTTAAAAGATAAAATAATAAACATTACAAAATATTTTGATACTGAAGAAGTATTACATAATTATTAAAGTATCGTTAAAAGTGCCTATATGCAACTACAATAGAATGAATAATATCTCAGAGAATCGAATCATACTGCTCTTTGGTTACGTACTGAATTAAAACATTAATTTGTAACTTTTGAAGCTAGCTGATAATTTTGATGTTAGCACTGTACAGATGTTTTCTCCTGAATAAGTTCCTCGATAGGTAGACTTGATTTTTTACATTCCTAGTTTTCAGACTGTTTTTCAATAAGCTCCCTTACAATATTGGATTAGAGAATACAATGCAAAATACATCTAGATTTAATAAATCTAGAATTTTAATTAAATACTATATATATATATATATATATATATATAAAATACTTATAATTATACTTATAAATATACTTATAAATACTTCTAATTTAAACTTTTAATTAAATACTATATGCGAAATCAAACAAAGGAGAGTTATAACCATGAGACATGGACAACATGAAGGACAATTAAGTATCATTAATACATTACATACTCCTTTATGACGTGCAAAAATTAAATCGTTCGTTTGTTACTTTCGAAACCAGCTGCATAATTTTGATGTCAGCACTGTACAGATGTTTTGTCCTGAATAAGTTTTCAGATCGTTTTTCAATAAGCTTCCTTACAATATTGGATGCGAGAATACAATGCAAAAGACATCTAGACTAAATACTAGCTGTTAAATAAATACTTGGTGCGAAATCAAACAAAACAGAGTTGAAACCATGAGACATGGAAAACATAAATGACAATTAAGTATCTTCAATACACTGAACACTCTATCATACTCTATGTACTCTAAACTATCAGCTTTAATCGCGGACTCTACTATTCGATTACTATAATTACAATTTTGTAGTTTTGATCTTGTATAATTAATTTAGAAATATTTTTAGTGTCCGGTAAATAAATATCGTTATCGAAGGACCAATAGATTTGTGTGCAATGTAATACACGTGTATTAAACCTGTACTTATAGTAATGTTATCAGAAAAGGACGCTTACACCTTTCATAGCACCCAGCATGACCCACGGAAACGATCATGGATTCACTGGAATGAATTTCAGAAAATATTTCGCAATAATACCTGCCCCTTTCTTGTCGCTTGTTTTACCACATCGCCGGATCCGCTGGTTCTAATTAAACCGCGTTGAATATATTTCGGCCAACATGAACGAATCATTAATTTCGTTGATTGCAAGAAGCACGGTAGGCAAAGACAGTTCATATTTCTCTGTGCTAGCCGGTCGGTCGTATCCCCCCTGGTGCGCGATGGCGGCAAGTGACGAAGAAAAGCAGTCGTTAAGAGTGTTCGCGTTTCTTTCTTACCCTTCCTGAGAACGAGCTGGCTACAAAGGCTGAGAATAGGTAGAAGGAGAACAAGAAGAAGAAGAAGAAGAAGAAGCTGAGGAGGGGAAGGAAATAGAGGAAGAAGAGGAAGAAGAAGAAGAGGCGAAGAAGTCGTAAGGGCGGTGGATGAAACAGCAAGTAGGGCGAGTACTGAAACGTGTCTATGTGCGTGGGATACTTATTTAGCAGAAACTCCACCTCGCCGGTCCGTCCGTTCACGTCTCTCGTGCTGTCCCTCTTTGTCTCAATGGCTCCGTATATATCTCGGAATACTAATGACGTAGCAAGAAAATCCTGCTGGCGGTAACCTTCGGGATAGCCGGGCATCAGTGCCTAGCGGCAGGGCAGGTAACCTGGAAAGTTTTCCCTTCACGTGCCAACTCCCGGGGTCTTCGTAGCTGCTTCGAAGGCGTCTCCGTAAACGGCGTAACGTCCGTAGCGTTTCATAAATTAGAAGGAACATTCCTCCAGAGAGACAAACCCTACCCCGAAACTCGCCGCGGAAACAGAAGACGTACTCGCCTTACCCTTGGACCGGTTATGGCCGTAGGGGGAATACGATTGTTTCGCGATGGCATACGTAAAACCGGCTACGAACGAACCGCAGAAACATCGCGGCCGCTTACGCGATTCTCTCGTAACGATACACCAAATTGCACGGGCCATCACGACCGCCGCTTTGTATGAGCGGTTCGACCTACGAATTAATTAACCGCGATACATTTTACGGTCGGGGATGAGAATCGGGATGAGAAATACAACTTGGCTCCGAGAACGTATCTATTGTTCTACTGGGATCCTAGGCTGCGCTGGTTAAACGCTCTGTCAGGAAATGTTGCAAAATATGCAGTGAAGATTAACCTACTGTCGGACGGAATTGAAGGGGCTGCTTAATGAAGGATACAACTCCACTTTCGGGATATTTAAGCAACAAAAGATACTTGAAAATTATGCAGCCGACAGAAATATGTTATTCTATGTTCAACATGTATTTGAGCCGTTTATTTTGAAAGTGGCCTAAGTCCACTTGTCAATTATTTCCGGTTGCCCGTGGTTACATGTACAACTTCAAGTTATCTATCAATAAAGCATTTAAGGTTACTTATACTCCGAGTAAATATGATAATTATGAACGCATAAGTTTTCAGAGTTAGTTTAATAATTGAGCCGTTTATTTTGAGAGTGGCCTAAATCCATTTATACTTAAATTAAGATATTTATCATTGATAATGTCCGAAGGCAGTGATGAAGGTGATTTTAATTAATTAGTATTTAACAAGTTTTAGCTTTTGGACAATTGCATTAGTTGAATAATCAGTACGTTTAATTAATGCAATTAAACAAAATTTACGCAATATACATATTATGTACTTACAATTAAATATAAAACTTAAAATTTAGTATTAAATTTTAGAAATTATTTCACCCATGGGAAAGAACAAAACGGACAAGACCCCAAAATGGGAAAATAAGGTTGATAAAAGGAACCTTCCTGCAGTCCCCTGAAATGCTAGCCTAGATTTAGAGAGCTCTGCTTAAATTATGTTGAATGGATTTGGGTTCCTTCAAATTTTAGAACGAATCTGGTTGTTAATTTTGAAAGTGGCCTAACTCCATACTTGGTAAGAAATCGCGTATTATTCATTTAATAATTGCCATTATTTTAATAGGAACTATAAATTTAACACCTTTAGATACACTTAACAGTATGACTCATTAGTATTCTGTACTTATATTTTTAATTGCATTGAAACACAAACCCTTAAATATCTCAATTTATGTATAAATGGACTTAGACCACTTTCAAAATAAACGGCTCATTTATCGTTGACTAACTTTTCTTAGTATTTGGAATAAAGAAATGTTAAGATTGTAGCTATCTTCCTTTTGTGTCAAAGTAAAAAGAAAATAGTACCTTCATGTTGGAGAGATTCAAATGAGACTTGTTCACGGTGTTCTTAATCGTTGTAGTGGTTGATATAATGATCATTGTATTTAGAAATAATATTCTAATGACATTATGAAATATGAATTGATGGAGCAGCATATGCTTCCATCAAATTTCACTAAACGAAATATTGTGACGTGACTCTTAGTAGATAATTATTAAAACGTATTAGAATGACACAATTTTTGTAATAACCTTGGAAATTAATTTTGTTGGATTTTATCTTTTAAACATACAAAAATTATTATCCAAACGTCTTCGTAGAATTCTTACAAGGACGCATCCTTGCAGCACTCGAGTGGGTGCTTACGTTAAGAGCCATAGGGTCTGCAGATGTCCGGTTATGGTTCGTCTTTTAACTTTCACTGTAGACTTTTCTTTCGAAAGGTAAAGACATGCCTTGTGCACTATTTTAAAATAAAGTTACTGTTATATTGAAAAGTATTACCAAGTGTTTTATTAAATAGTCTCAAATTTTTAATAAATTTTTATTAGGATCTACTAAGTGAACCATATTTGTTAAGTACCTACTAGGTTTTAGAAGGGTACAAATGTAATTGTTCTAATAAACTTTGTCGTTCTTCTTTTGACGTTTACAAACACTGCAACAGTTAATGTGTCACGCAAGCAATCCTATCTATTGCAAAACCACTGCGTTTAACCCTTTAGACTCGAACGGTGACTCTCAGGCACCACTAATCGTTGCAAGAAAGAGTAATAGTAAAAAAATTTCGCATACGTAAGATGAAATATATTGTGTTGAATAAAAATATTCTAGGTCAGAAAACATGCTTTGGGATTGGATTTAAAACAGCTTCGAGTGCAAAGGATTAATATTTAACATTAGGTTCACTTTATAAAAATATCGAGAATGTGTCGATTCAAATTTTTATCTATTGTTTAACAATATATAAGCCCACAGAAATAAATTTGTCGAATAATTCTCCATAGACTCATCCTTACAGAATGTATTTCTGTAATATGTACAAAATTTTTGTAAATTCTATAACGACTTCTATTTTGATAGCGTGGATAATTAGGGTTGAATAACTTTCTTGTTTCGTTTAAATTTATTTTAGAAGACTTTAATGTACACATTATAAAATCGTTTTGATTAAAACGACGGCAAACAGTATCGAAGAGTACCACGTTTTCCTTTGGCACATAACAGATTTTGCAATATTTATACGTACAGTAAGCCTTTAGACCTAAATAATGTATATTTTATTGCTACATACATAGCGGTAAGAGTAGCGAACATGAACGAACTTATTAACATGAAACTCGCATAGAACAGAAATTGCGTCATAAACCCAACCATAAACATTAAAATTAAAGTACGTTCGTGAACATAAGTAATCAGAGTGAAATTCACAGCGCAACAGTCGATCGTTAAATAAATGTTCTGAATTGCACAGACACCATGGATAATAATTTGGACCATAACATTGTTGCCAGGTTAAATTAATGTAACAAATATTGTATGAATGAAAACACTACGACAATATTCATGTTTAAATTTTCGTTACACTTCGCTTAAGCAGAACTCACAAAATCTAGACTAGCATTTCAGCGGACTGCAGGACGGCCCGTTTTATCAACCCCATTTTCCCATATTCGCGACTTTCACCAGACCGAAAATTTCAAAGTCGTGCCACTGCCACAATTCGCTTCCAATGGACCCGGGAAATGAAATACACCCTTACTTTGGGTCCAGTTACTTGTAGCCAGACTTAGAAAAGAATCTGGCAAACTAAGTTTTTCGACCGCCCGACAACCCCCAATCTGCTACTTTCTGAGGGGGTTGTCGGGTTTCACCGATCTGCACATTTTCCGTAATTTCAATCCGATCGACCTGAAAATTGTCATAGACCCTGACCGCGAGTCTAGAAACGTATATGCAGAATTACAAAGCAATCGGAGACCAGAAATTTTTTCCCCATTTTTTCGCGATTTTCGACAGGTAGTGAGTCGTCCCTTCAGCCTTTCGCAATATTTGGCAATCTTTGAAGGCGCCCCCCCGACCAAACTATTAGAGCTATCGACATGGGCCCAACGGCAAAATCTTCCCCAAACCTTTCTCTTTAAGAAGAGCACAAAATCTAGACTAGCATTCACATCCTTCGATGTGAGGAGTATGCTTAAAGAGGAAGATTCGGGGAAGATTTTAGCGTTTGAACCATGTCGATAGCGCTAATAGACTGGCCAGGGCACGTCCGCAAATATGGACTACGTTTGATGGGAGATTATCCCCCCCTTTTAATAATCGCCAAAAATGGGGAAAAAATTTAATAAACATATACCATACATATAGATTGTCTTGATTAATTGATTGATACATAGTCTTGATTGATAACTTTTCAATGAACGCAATGACTGACGAGTAAAATTTTTGCAACTCCACTCAGGGCTATGACCTCGACAAGAGATTAGAAAATTTACAATAAGAATGATAATTTATTATGGAGTGCACACTTAGAGAATTTATATTTTGCAAAATGATTGGTCTACTGGCAACCGCATTGCAAATGTTCACAGTCGAATAAAATAAGTATTTTTAAGATAATAAATATGTTTAGCGATCCTGGGGTATTTAAAGGTAGTAAGTAAATAAACATATGATTCCATTATATTTCCTTACATTCGGTTTCATTGTAGAGCCTCCCGAATCGAAGTTTACGTTTATTTGTCGCAAGAAGTTTGCCGCTAGATTCGCTGAAAATTAATGCCATTTGGAAAGTTCCCTAAACCGGACTTAAGAAACGAATTCCGGCGATTCATTCGAAGGAAAGAAAAAGCGTATCTGTTCGGGGAGCCCTTCGCGATTCCACGTAAGTCGAGTTAACGAAACTATTCGGCCCGGGCGTAGTTAGAAAGTACATGCAGTTCGACATTCAATTTCTGTCCCCGAGACGATTTGTCCATCACCGGGAAAGGGTGGAACGACGACTTCCTCGCTCGGATTCCATATCGTGCCCAACGACTCGTATCTGTTAGGTAAGTTTCGCTTGCCGCGAAAACTAAGTACGAAGTATAAGCGAGCTTTAAAAGCGAGGAATTGAACTCGAGTTGCGATGGGAACCTCTCTCGCCTAGCTTCAAGAAATCTGATACGGTTCTCGCGGTATCGCAAAAACTTCTCTCCTCTCCAAGTTTTCTACTTGCCCCACCACCAGGGCGAAATACTTTCTATCATCCGAACAAACGTTTCGGGCTACAATCCTGCACAGAGGACCCGTAGATAAGGTACCCGTTCAGCTATTATCTACATTGCTTATTGTCCGAAGCTTCCGCGAAATTGACTGAGAACTCGCCATTCAATCGGTTGATAGCGTAATTGTTCTCCCATTTCTCCTTTCCGACGAGGATTTTCCCCTTTCCTGTTTCTTCTTTTTTTTCTTCACGCGATTGATAAGGACAGAAAAATAAACCGCAGAGAAACAGATTGTCGCTGATTAAACTGTTATTCTGCGAAATCTGAACGGTACACGCGATATACTAGGTCTGTAAATATGAAACCAGAATTTGTCCATATCTAGCCCTAGCTGTTGATGTAGTTACCGTTAAACTGCGTAATTGACACCATTTTCTTCTCTTAACATCTGACAAAGACTGTCAACTCACAACCATTCGAGTTTCATACACGTAACATAGTTTTTAATAGCATTGAGCATGTCGATTTTTCTGCCTAAAAGCTACTATTTGCGGACAGCATTGATTTCCTGTTACCATTTGAAGAAAACTGCTAAAGAATCGCATCGAATGCTCGTCAAAGCTTACGGTGAGCATGCTTTTGGTAAATCACGATGCCTCGAGTGATTTAAAAAATTCAAAAGTGTTCATTTTGACTCGAGGAACGGAGATCGTGGAAGTCCACCGAAAAAGTTTAAAGACAGCGAATAGCTAGCATTGTTGAATGAGGAGGACGCTCAAACGCAACAACAATCCGCGAATCAATTAAATGTGACACGAGAAGCCGTCTCTATATGTTAAAAGGAACCGCAAAATGATTTTGCTTACAGTGAGTAACTTTAATATTCGGACACTATAAAATTTTTACTTTGTTGCATTGTAATTTTGTTCACGATGAAAGGGAAAAAAATTAAGTCTAAATTACATTTCTACATAATATCTAGTTAATAAAAGTATAAATTTTATTTATATAATTACTAGCGTTTATTAAATATTCTATTTTAAACAAAACAATATCTGGTTTTAATGTTACAATAACATTCGGATACTTTTAAAAACTGATAGTTTTTGTACTAAGTTTTACAAACGAAAAGTAATTCAATATCGTGTAGGATATCCTTCTTGACGAATGACCTCTTTTAATAGTTCAGGCATATTGCAAATTATTTTTTAAAAATATTCTGTACTAATATTATTCCATTCCTCTTTCAGTCGCTCTTTTAACATTTTTTTAGATGTTATTGCAGTTGTTCTAATTCGTCGGTCTAGTTCATCCCATAAATACTCTAGAGGATTCAGATCTAGGGACTGAGGTGGCGATTGTAATAATTTTGGACAATTATACAGCAAATATTCCTGTACGATACGTGCCTTATGCTTGGGGTCATTATCTTGATAATACTTAAATGTATTCTGAATCTCCATTTTTATTGCACTTTTACGTAAATTATTTTTTAAAATGTTCAGGTATATATTTTTGTCCATTATGTTATCAATAAAAATTAATTCACCCGTTCCAAATGTTGAGATACACCCCCATACAAGTACATTTCCACCTTCGTGCTTTATAGTCAGCTTCGTATTTTTAATTTTGAATTGTTCATTCTTCTTTCGCCACACCATTCTTTGCCCATCCGATCCAAAAATGTTGAATTTACTCTCATCACTAAAAATAACGTCATTCCGCCACGTATCTTCTTTTAAAGCAAATTCTCTCGCAAAGTTTAATCTTTTCTTTCTATTAGTTTCATTCGTATACAGTTTTTTCCGAGCAACTCGTCCATTGTAACCACATTTTTTTAATGCTCTGCGTATTGTTTGGGGGTGCACTTTCTTTCCAGTCTCTTCTAATAATTCGACTGCTAATTTTGGTGCACTTAATGTACGATCTTTCTTTATTTTTCTTATAATTTTTCTTTTATCTCGCGTGCCCAAAATTTTTGGTTGGCCTCTTTGCGGAATAGATTGTATTCGGTCTTCATACTTAAATCTTTTAACACTTTAACTACCGAACTAGCAACCTCAAAAATTCCACCAAATTAAAGTAATTTATTTAATGCAGCAATAATTGAAAACTTTAAATGTCTGACACATAGTTATCCTTCAACCTTCTTGTAGTCTTCAGATATCGACTGAATTGAGTGCAACGAATATATTAACGTACAAATTTGTTTTTAAACATGGACAAATAATTCTATCACGGCGGCACTGTGATGCGGCAGTCAAAGTGTTAATAATATCTCACACTGTACTTTTACTAATTTTAAGCATTGCTGCAATTTTCCTTTACGATTCACCTTTTGCATTGTGAAAAATGACAGGTTGGCGTATGTTGTATGAAGTGTTCCTCTTACGTCCGATTATTACCAGTGAACTTAGTGAATATCTAAACACAACTGATTTTCTGAGGCTCGAGATAATTTACACAGACTGTAATGTTTGTAAACAAACATCACAATCGCATCAACCCTTTGCACTCCGAGCGGGTTTAATTCCAAAATCGAGTAATTTCTTTTACGTAGAATAATTACATTGTACATGGTTCATTTTCTTTCTTGCATATTAAATTTATTACTGTTATTTGTACGCACAACAGTTAAATTTTTAACGATTCATTAAATGCAATTATGGTCAGGTAATAGTTGTTTCGAATAATAGTATGGCAATTTTTAGTGTCTCCTCAGAGGAGTCATTGGAGTGTTAAGGATTAACACTTTAACTGCCCAACCGACAACCTCAAAAATCCCACAAAATCAAAGTAATTTATTTAATGAAGATACAATTGAAAACTTAAAATGTCTGACACATAGTTATCCTTCTACCTTCTTGTAGTCACCAGGTATGAATTAAATTGAGTGCAACGAATATATTAGCGTACAAATAATTCTGTCACTCATATATGGGTGACATGGCAGTCAGAGTGTTAAAATAGAATACTTAGTAAACGTTAGTAATTATATAAATAAAAATTATGCTTCTATTAACTAGACCCTATACAGTAACGTAATTTAGAATTCATTTCTTTTTTCTTCATCGTGAACAAAAATTACAATACGGCAAAGTGAAAATTGTATAGATTCACTCTATGTCTTACGAAAATGTACGAAAATGGCTCGATGACGGGTTTGTCTCAAAGGAGGAACAATTTTTTTACGTGGTATCCACAAATTGTCAGAGAGATGGGAAAAATGTATAGTATAATTTTTCTATTATTTTCATACACTAAACATATATTTTATATAAAAAAATTCCATATTTACATATCTGATGTCTCGTTCGATCAAGTTCAGCTCTTCGACGAATCTCTATTGTGACCAGCTGGACAAAGGATTGTTCATAAATCATCGGCGAAGTTTAGAATTCTACTAGATTGACTTGGAGGAAATTATAGCGCAGTTATCTGACGTTCGAGTTGCTCGAATCCCTCGAAATTCGTGTATCTTCCTGGATTTCCGTTTCGCGTGTAACCCTCATCGCGTCCGCCGGATCATTTCGCCCTACTTAGGGCGCAATCACAAAGGACAAAATGCAGGTCGTTAAAGCTGCACGCGGGGAGATGCATATTTCGTTGGAGGCCACGCAGATTTAACACGTTGCCGGGAACACGCGAAACTCGTACACGCTCGTTTTTTTTTTTTTTCAACGATGGAGAATCGATTGGACAGCAAACGCAATGAAAACGCAAAAATGCTGAACCGTAATAACGAGCAACGCGATACAGAATCCGAAAATTAAAGAAATACAACGCGCACATGCATATACGAACATCAAGACTGGAGATCGGGAGGATATTGCTCTGTCTTGTTTGCTGGAAATCGCTAATCAGAGCTGTCCCATGTAAGTGCGTTACTAGGAGGTCAAAGCAGTTTTAATTAAACCACGCCGTACGTTTTCATTAAAGCACCGCGTTCTGCGTGACACGTACGTGGTTTATGCGAGGAAAAAAATGAATATCGCGCAGCGGCCACGGTATCCTGTTCGTGATACCGGAATACTGAAAAACGAGGTAAAATTGAGAAATACCTGGAGGGATGATACGTATATGTCAACGTGTATATTTATGTGTTAGGTCGTGCAATAAGTCGCTCGAATTTTCGCGACGTACACACCGAACGCGAAAGCACGAAAGCACCGCTTATTGCTACTCTATTTCAAAAACCATAGCAAAATTGCCAATAGTCAAAATATCGTCGCTGTGAACTTCGAATAATCTAGAAATAAAAGAAATTGCGTCTGTTGCGTTTGCACCGATCTTAAGTAATCTCTATGTTATCAATGCCGAATTATTTGTAAATTGCAATATTATTAGCTTGCGTCGTGTCTTCGACGTTGATTTAAGGTCGTTACTCGAGGAAAGTGATCTCTCGTTAAAGCAAGTGAAATAAATCAATTTCTCATTGTTTTAAAAAACGTAGTCTAAGTGCGATACGTACTTAGCATGCAAAATAGCCGCCAGCGAAGTACGGTAACTTGCATGGCCTTCTTTTAAGGAGATTCGTATCACAAGGAACTAATGCTACTAAAACCACCCTATTTAACCCTTGTTCGCCGATTCTTGACTTTCATCGAGCTTAACACAACATATTTTTTTATTATATTATGTTATTATTTATTATAAAAATTGTTAATGTCCGGTTCGTAACGATAACTTTCAACAAACGTGACTTTTCTTTAAATAAAATTTACCGATTAAGGTAAGCACTATCGTAATCATATTCTGTCGACGAATGAATTTTCGAAGATTACGGTAAAAACTAAACTTTTTCTTGTTCATGTTCGTCATCAAAAAGTTGCAGAAAAAAAGGTTTCTTTTGACAAGCTTTTTGAAAAATAGACACCTTTCAAATAAACTATCTACATATAAATATAACTCTCGTTAGTCTAACATCTTCAATTGCATAATCGTTCAATCGCTTGGAACATTTATCTTAAGAGTACGCTGGACTGTAATTTTGTATATACCATCTCTCAACCGACCCTCTACTATGCGAACTACAATTTAATTAATTGGTTCGCATAAACGAGATTCGAATGAAAGGTTTACGATGTCTAAGATTTTTTAATGGAAACATTAACGTTATAAAAATTTCGTCCACCGTACGAGTGACGATTTATGACGCCATGTGACCCGAGCAGTTATGCCTGGAGCCGAGAAGAACTGTAAAATACTATGGTTATTTGTGGAAGCGTGCACTCTCGTGCGATTTTTGCCTTCGCCTCTCTGTATACGATTCTTTTTCGCGAAGCCCTCAAAGGCGGAGGGGCTATACGTCTACCGACGATAGCACGGGATCTGTTCTGCCAGGAACTCTCGGCCGTTCCTCCGCCCCCGAAGTGTATCCCGGCCTCTTTCCGCTTTCGCGTTAACCCTCCGTCCACTATCACCTAACCGTACCCACATACACTGCAAACCCATGCCGACCCAACACCAAGCTACGTCGCACTATCCAAGGCCAGCCAGGGTCGCTTAGCTAAGTCGCCAAAAGCTTCGGCTCCCTGTGGAATTCAGCTTCCGTCATGCCGAAGACCGGCGTATTGCGTGGCATCCCCTAGTGTCGGCGATGCACTTCGATCCGGTGGGATTGAGCCTCGTAAAATTCGATTTGCGTACACACTGTGACACTTCACCGTAACGTGTGGCATTTAAGAACACGTCAATCCTCCAACGATCATTAGACCAGTGGTCCTCAAACTCTCTTTCTCTGACCACCCCTTTTGCGAGTCACAATACTGAATAAAATAATAAGCTATATTGCATATAGGGCGAGTGACTTAACTGTACTAGTCACATTCTCTTTTTTTAATTACCCCCTTTTTGTGAGTCACAGTGCTGAATAAAATAATAAGATAGTTTGCATACAATATCAGTGATTCAACTGTACTTGTCGCACTCTTTTTTTTTAATTGCCCCTTTTGTGAGTCATGATGATGAATAAAGTAATATATTTTGCATATAGGGTGAGTGACTTAACTGTACTAGTCACATTCTCGTTTTTTAATTTCCCCCCTTTTTGTGAGTCAC
>CM052098.1:16928983-16963883 GCA_028453745.1 Agapostemon virescens
CATACAATATCAGTGACTCAACTGTACTTGTCGCACTCTTTTTTTTTTGTAATTGCCCCTTTTGTGAGTCATGATGCTGAATAAAGTAATATGATATTTTCCATATAGGATGAGTGACTTAACTGTACTAGTCACTCTTTCTTTTTTTAATTACCCCCTTTTTGTGAGTCACACAATTTAATACAACTTGGATTATCCGAAGTAGTAAGCGAAACATGAAAGTTTTGATAACAGAGGATTTACTGAATCGTAAATGAAACAAGTGAACATGATCGTAAAAATTATACCGTGTTCAGGCATAATTTAACCAGAAATATCTCACAAACGTATTTATAAGATTTTCATAGAAAAATAATTGAAAATAAAACGATTTCATCATTGAACTTCCATTACATTACAAAACATTACGAAAATTATTGATTTCTAACTTCGCAATAGCTGTTTGTACAGCATTCGTATTCTTTCAAAATACGTATTTAAATATTTCACATTGTGAAACAAAAATGTTGAGGTTACCTTCGTATCTTGCTAAAGAGAACGAAACCAGGAATAAATCATTGTCACATTATATTCCTCGGTAAACGTCAAACAATTTTACTTTGAAATATATTTTTATGCAACAAATGGGTTACGAGTAAATTCGCATGGTAAAATCAAGTTACTCAGCCTGTACTTTTACAGGATTATTGGTAACTGAAAGGTACCAAAAAGGGACTGAATCTACATATATGAATAAGTCGAAAATGTAGAATAAAATGTTGTCATAGGAGGCTCTGTTTTCGAGACAATCGAGTCTGAAAATTCAGCAGCACACGCGTGTCGTTGAATAGGAATCGGTCGACGCGTCTGTACATCACCTGCCGGTTCTACTTATAAATGCTAAGCACGCGAACTTGTCGCATTTTCAAAGTTCATTTTCTCGAAAATCAGCTGGAAAACCAGAACACTTTTATCTTGATATGAACAAATTTTATTCAGTACATTAAACTTCTTTTTTTTTCACGTAGAATCACTCCCCTTTCGACTGTGACACCGACGATAAGTAAACAGGATTGTTTCGGCAGACCCATCGACTTCAATCAGCAAACGATCGTTCCGTAATTACCACCATAAGGGTCGAAGTTTGGTGACACAAATCGTTTCGGAATCGTACGTCAACTTCCATGTTCGCAATTAATAAAAATTAGTGAACCCCTTGTCATACCATTTCCTTTGACCCTACAGTTATTCTTCGTCACCGACTTCCATGTTCTCCATTTCTCGCGTCAAAATCGCCACTTTTCGCTCAAATTTCAATTTATGCATTTGGTACAACTCGAATTCGATACATTGAACGGCTTCGTAATTTACCGATATGAATATTCATGATTAACCCTAGTTATGCTCAGATGGGGATGAATGCCCCTCGAAGGTATCGATTGCATAATATAAAAAAAATATACTACATCCCTCTTTAAAATATTTATAAAAGCGATGTACCCACTCCTGTGCCTTTAAAATTGAAATCGAAAATGTTTACTACATTTTTTACTACACTGCTTTATTTCTGTCTGTGTGTTGTAAGACTATTTTCGAGAAGTGAACGAATAACAACTGCTATACAATTATGCAATTATGTATGCGTTTGAGCTTCATCCTCATCCAAGGATGCTTGCAATTAGCTGCCTTCAAACTTTTTTTGGTGGTTTTCCACGTTCTTCGTTTCCCACATGAAAATCGCCACTTTTGAATTTTTTAAACCACTCGAAGCATCGTGATTTACTAAAAGCATGCTCACCGTAAGCTTCGACGAGCATTCGATGCGATTCTGTAGCAGTTTTTTTCAAATGGTAACAGAAAATCAATGTTTGTCCGCAAATCGTCATTTCCAGGCATAAAATTTGAGATGTTCTTGGCTGGTATAATGTGGCGGGGCGCATAGTGAAAAAAGGAGATGAAGAGCGTTTCGTTTTGGGTCTGCTAGAAGACTCGTAGGTTAGACTACCTAGCTGACCCTATTTTAGATGTTGGAATATTGGAAGACGGTTAACCCCTTCCCGTACTAACGAGTCAGACTCGTGATGAAGATTTTGGCCCAAACATGAATATGAGCCCATGATTATGAAAAAGGTCTAAGTCAAAATTAAAAAGAAATGAGTTTATTAGTTATTACACACCACATTATTTTAAACTACATTAATTCAATATAATTTTTACGATATTATAAAAAATCAACCATTAGATGGTGGTTGTAATTTCAACATTATATGGAATTCATTTAGTATGAATTATGAAAGTGGTTTAAGTCAAAATTTAAAGAAATTATATAAACATAACTTTAAAATGGCACGTGGCCCTCTTTGGCACGTTTTTGAACTACACTCGTAGTTTTTTACTGCTTTAAGTCATTTATAGGACATTCAGTTAATTTTGAAAATGATCTAAGTCAATTCAAACTTTAAAAACAACATTTTCGTATTTCACGAAATTTCATATTCATAATAAATTTCCATTAATCAAGACTAATAAAATTCTAAATTAAAATGTTGCATAATATAAAAATACTTTTTAATCTATTCGAATGCAATTCATTAAATATCTCGAAACAAGGAATATATGACTTAGACCACATTCATAATTATGGGCACATATCATGAGTCAACTTCGTGAACAGATAGTCGGGCCAAACATGAATATCACGAGCCAGGCTCACTTACAGATAGTCGGATATTTTTGAAACTATTATCTATTACAATTTATAATAAATTCATAATATTTATAAAAGTGAAAGGATTAGAATTTACTTCCTCAATAGCAGTAACGCGAAAAACTGACTATATCACAGGTATCACAGGTATTTACATTTCGGCTCGTATTGCGACTATTCTCGAGCATCAGTCTTGTCCGTTTAGCGCGCGTTGGCGCCTACCGCTTGGGCCTGAGTTTCGTCGAACTAAATGGTACGGGAAGGGGTTAAGGACAAGGTACTAGCGAGAAAGTCTCGTCTTACTGTCCTTCTGCCCGTGAGCGCAGGAGGTACAGCCCCCGCAAGTTGAACGCTATTAAAAACTACGCTGTTGTATAAAACTTGTGTGGTTGTGAGTTGAAAATCTTTATCAGACGTCAAAATAAGAAAATGGTTCCAATGTCGCGGGTTGACGGTAACTATACTCCGCGACAGAAAGATGGCACACTACGAAAATTCAATGTTTTCATGATTTAGACATAATAAATCTAGTCTTTCTTGGTACTTATACATTTTTATTACAAAATAAACTACGTTACAAACAATAAAATTAAAGAAAATGTTCGTTTGTTTATGAAAACAAAAAATAACAAAAAAACGGTGCGACGAAAAAAAAACGTGATTTACGTACATAAAATATATAACATTATGTTTAATACTTTGTGTGGCCTCCCTTATTTTCCAGAACAGACAACATGCGTTTCGGAAGTGAATTATATAGTTTTTTAATATATTTTGGCCGTATTTTTATCCATGTTTCTTCTATGCATGTTTTTAATTCTGCAAGGCTTTGGAATTGTCTTCCGCCTTCGTAAACTTGCCTTGCTAGTTGTGCCCAACAATTTTCAATGATGTTGAGATCTGGTGATCTCGCTGGTCACGTTAAAACACTAATTTTATTTTGTTCAATGTATTGCTTAACGCATTTTGCAGTATGCACACTTACATTATCCTGTTGAAATATAAAATTTTCCCCGGAAATTGTCAGTCCGAATTTAGATAATTGCTGGTCTATCAAATCTATATAAATTTTGTTATTCATAGTTTTCTTTATAAACTTTATCTCAGCAACTCCTCGATACCCAATTCCGGCCCAAAGCATTACTCCTCCCCCACCCATGTGTCTACGGCTTAATATTCTTTGTTCTTTCCGCAGATCGTGAAAATAGTGTGCGAAACCATCCGGCCCATCTAGATTAAACCTTTTTTCGTCACTAAAAATAACACGACGCCACTTTTTTCTCGAATATATATGATCTTGTGCAAATTTCAGACGCTCTGATTTATGCTGAGCGGTTAAAGGTGGATTTTTTCTCAACTTCATTCGAACTATGTGCGGACATTTTTTTATTATCCTTTACACATTTCGTATATTTGTATGTACGCCAGCTGCTTTAGCAATTTCTCATGCTGTACTCGAAGAATTCGAAGCTTCTTTTAATATTGTACGTTTTCCGCGATTGCTTATTACTTTCGGTCGACCGGAACTCTTTTTTGTACCGTATGTTTTGGGATTTTGTAATAAATTATACTCTACTTTTCTGCTCCGATGTATAATACGTGCAATTTTCGAAACTGAGTAATTCTCTTTATACAATGTCAAAATCGTTTTTATTTCAGCATCCGATAAAGATTTTCCACTACCCAAAGTGTAATTTCAATAGAAGATAATAAGAAACATACAAAATATTTAATGCACAGTCACACAGTACACGATACAAACAGTCTGACGGTCTAGTGTTAACTGTAGAGAAAGAATTTGAAGACTGTGCCATCATTTTGTCGCGTCGGTGATCCCCGATGTTTACATTTAGACTAGAATCTGTAACCTGCGCTTAAATCCGCTGGTGTATGTAGCCTTGAAGCTCCACCGAAGTACATAAGAAACATATCAAATTTTATCACAGTTTTCAGAAATAGCAATATTTTACGGGTGTGCCATCTTTTTGTCACAGAGTGTATGATACTTATGGTATTTTTGGTATTTCCGGCTGTACGTGTTTCTAATTATTCTTTAATGAAATTATTACCAACGTACTTGTAACATTACACTAAACAAAACATCTTTCGGATGATAGTTGTTTGTTCAATTGACAATTTATTAGAACCTCGATTATACGAAACGATGATAGACCTCCTCATTATTTGAAAGAGTGTTTTAAATGTACGCATTTCAGTCTAGTGTGATTCATTAGATTTAATGAACTCTAATTTCATTAGAGTGTACATCCACAGCTAGCGCTAGGTATGGAAAAATTTCGGTTTCATATTTAGAGACCTGATGTATTCGTCAGACTTCGTTTAAAATCTTCAACGCGAGTCTAACTCGTTGTAACACGTCGAGGGGCTAATATTTGGTCGTAAGTCGTAGTGTTCTAATTCAAATTTCATCCACTGTGACTCTCACCCTTTGCGTCGGATATCGCAAAAACAGTGTAGATTCGGATTTAGGAATTCGGGCTCGGGATCATTAAACCGAAACTCTCTCTTTCTCTTTCTGGTTATTTTATTCGTATTGCGACTAAAACTAGCCTGTTGTTAGTTGCTAATCGTAGCAACAGTGCCCGGCGCGGAGTGCTCCAGGTCCACTCTCGTTTCGGGTGCTTAATCCGATGATGATTTTGCAACTTTCGCGTGAGGTGAAGGAGGGTGGGGAACTAAGGTGGGGGGTAGCGGGGGGGGGGGGGGGGGGGGGGGAGATTCGCAGTTTCAAAAGTTATAACGAGGACGCTTTGACTTCTGATGAGAATCACTCGGACAACGCGTCCCGATCCTGGACGGCCGTTACGAAAATTGAAACGGGCGTTCCGCTAATTTCCATCGTTCCCCGTTCGATCCAATCTTATCATTTTATTCCGATTACCGCCATCGCCTATGTGTCGCCGCTAATTAACTCCCTACGTATGCTGTTCGCAAGTGGCACGGCGAAAAGGGAAGCTGACGGTTCGCGACATGCTCTTAGCGTCAGGGGCGACTTAAGTCGCGTAAAGCTAGAGGCTGTTCCAGCTTCCTACACCATGACGTCTATTATACGTCACCGGTTTCATCATCGTCGCGCGTCCGCCGACGATCCAGCTTCAATAATTTCAATTAACCCCGTAAACAAAAACCCGCCAACAATAACAACAACCAACGCGGCGGCACCGATAAAGAAAATAAAAACAAAAGAGCAACAAACAACAAAACAAAAAAAGAACGATACGTCGTGATACGAATGGTCCAGGTACGCGAGGGGGTCGCGAACGCGGCGAGAGTGTACGCTGCGTAAACTCATTTACATGAAAAGAATGTAGATCGTTGCGGGGGACAGAGCAATTTAGACGATCGCTATACATAACTCCGCCGTATCGGGGCACATTTTAAAAGTAGACAGCTCGCTCGACTTCCGTTAAATCGCGCTCACAATCAGTCGTTGCAATCGACGAATTGCGGTTGTGCCGCCCCTGGGATACTTTCGGCCTGGGGGCGCAGAGGGGAGTAACCGGCGACTCCCCTCCACAGGCGAGCCAGCTTGTCGGACGACGAGTTCGCGCGTGCTTGTATACGTGCATACATCTCTGCGAGCTGTCGGCTGTGGAAGTCGAGTGGTCGGTCGGGGGCCTCGGTGTAGGTGTGCATCTTCGAATGATCCTCGTCGGTGTGTGTGCGCGCGTGCACGGTATACGTACGGGGCACCGTTCCGTACGTGTGTGTGTGTGTGCGTGTAGGCGTATAGTGCGAGGATCGGTCGACGGCGGCGTCGCGATCGGCCCCATGCGTCTCACGGCACAGACTCCGCGCAGCCGTAGCGCCATCGCGTTTCGCTCTCGGCTACTTTCTCGGTACGGTGGTGGTGCGGCCCGTGATCGGACGACAGTTTGCCCTCCGTGCCTGGACGGGGCAGGTGTGATTACGATCGTCGTTGCGCCGGACCACGTTCCCGAGGCATTGTCGCGTGAAAAAATAAAAAAGTGAGACACTTCTGTTGACAGCTCTGGCGGTTCGCGTTCGTTGATATTACACCACCGATCCTAAATAACCGACGGCCGTGATCGAGCTCGACGCACGAGGAAGAGATTCGTCGTTGCCGGGATCGGGGAAGGGGGCGACGAAAGCAACTGGCAGGACCGGCAGCCGATCGAGGAATGAGACCGCGCGATACGATTGTCCGCAATCGCACGTCGGTACGCGCGACATGACGCGATGATCCCCGAGGTGTTTCTCCCATCCGTCTTGACTACGTTATACGTGAATTCTCGCCGTCCCCTTACCGATAGCTGCTACTAGTGTGTATTGTATATTTATACGGTGTGAGAGCGAAGTGTATTTTCGCGAGCTCCGACCGAAATCAAAATATTGAAAGGTCGAGGGAAGAAAGAAAGAGAGAGCGTGAGAGAAAGAGAGTGAGAAAGAGAGAGAGAGAGTAATTGTTTTGGTTGTTTTGTCACGCGCGCTCGTCGCACGGAAGTCATGGGTGATGTGTGCAAGCTAGTTAGTGACCAGCTCGTGGAGGATACACCCGCGGACAGAAGAAAAATCGACCTGACCACACCGCTCGCCGAGGTAAGTCTCTCGACTTATCTTCTCGTTAGTTACGTTCACGTTGCTCTGTGTTTGTCATTCGTTCATGTACTTACCGCGTCCCATGTTCCCTCTTCTTTTTCTTCTTCTTCTTCTTCTTTCGTTGCTGCTGCTGCTGCTGCTGTTGCCGAAGCCAGTCTCGATCTTGGAAGGTTAAGGATTGGATCACGGCCGCGGGCATACAGAGAGAAAGAGAGAGAGAGAGAAGGAGGGGGGGGGGGTAGTGCTGGAGGGAACATAACGGAGGATAAGAGAACAAGAGGAAAAGAGAGAAACGCCATTGTGGTGTATCAATGCTTTTCGTTTTCTTCCCATTCTTCGACGTCTGGCTATCCTTGTCTGGACCATGCCCGCGCTTTCTACATCGGCTTTGTAGCTATTTCTTCCTTTCACCTAGTTACACTGGATAAAGAACTTGCTGTCATTTCGCTCGTTTTTCTTTGTACTATTTATCTATCTCTCTCTCTTTCTCTCTTTCTCTCTTTCTTAGTTTCTTTCTTTTTTTTCTCTATCATTGTCTAAGTCTTTGTCTCGCCAGCAGAAGACGACACTACGGAACTCTTAGCGAATCGAAATACGTGCGACTAACGTGTTTGGATGTCACGGATTAACCTTTTCACGACGAATGTCGTCACATGGGCGACACGAGGTCCGCAGATGCAATCTTTAACACTTTAACTGCCATGTCACCCATATGTGGGTGACAAGATTATTTGTCCATGTTTGAAAGTTAACTTTTTACAGTCGAAGCTGTTTTAACTAGAAAACCAAAGCATTTCTTTTGACATTATCTTCGTACTATACAAATTATTTCATCTTCCATATACGGGTTTTTTTTTACTGTCACTCGTCCTTTCAACTGCTGAATTTTTATCAGTTTCATAGGTATAAAGATTGCAATGTTAAAATTGTTTTAAATAGTAGTGTGTCAATTTTTCGTGGTGACTCAGAATCACCACTCTAGTGCTAAGGGTTAATATAGTTAACACATTGGTGACGAGCTAACTCGTCATTGCACTTGAATTATCTATTTCAATTTATGAAACCCAGGGCATTTCATTCATTATAAATAAAATTTATTGGAGTTTATTTAGAATGTTTTACTTCACTTCCATATTCAATTACAAAATAATAGCCAGTGACATGGCATAGTTTTTGTGTAAAATTGCCGGTCAACAAAGTGTTAATATACTCGTTGCACACAATTTAGTTGATATTTGAAGAATACGAAAAGAACGAAGGACAACTATGTGTTGGATGTTTTAAGTTTTCAATTGTTGCTGCGTCAAATAAATTAATTTGATTTTATGGAATTTTTGAGGTTATAGTTGGGCAGTTAAAGCGTTAATGTTGCAAGAAATATAATTTAATTATTTTATTAATATAAGATAGTATATCTTTTTCTTCTCACGGAGAACTTAAAACTTTAATAGAAGGTTCAGCTTTCTAGAGAAAATATTTCCAATATTTTCAAAAATCCTTGTCTGTTAGGGTTAACAGACAGGACAACACCCGCGTTTCTTTGTTTCCATAAAATGTCAGATGAACGTGTATGTTTCAGTCAAATATTTATATTGTTTGAGGAGTTTATGGTGTAAGATTATAAGAGTATCTGTTTCTAAGAAATGTTGTGATGATTGGCATAAACATTGCATTCTTCAAGTGCAACAAAATTTCTAGTTGTAAATCAGGATAGGAAGCATTTGTGTTACGTGTCGTGAGAAATCTGCAGGACATACTGCTAGATTATGAGAGTATCTGTTTCTAAGAAATGTTGTGATGATTGGCGTAAACATTGCTGTCCCGAAATGGAATAACATTTTCAGATATAAATCTGCATAGGAAACATTGCCATTATGTGTTGTGAGAAATTTCCAGGATATAGTTTTTAGTATAAACAAACAGAAATAGGTGTGACTAGCATATTTGGATGATACAACTCAGGGGTTAAGACGTAGGACACTTTGCCGTTTGTTTGTTTTCATATAAGGTCTGAGAATAATATACATTTCAGTGAATTATTTAAATTATTCGTGGACCATGTAACGCAAGATTATGAATGTATCTGTTTCTAAGAAATGTTATGATAATTGGCGTAAATATTGCATTTTCAAGTGGGACAAAATTTTTAGTTGTAAATCAGGATAGGAAGCATTGGTGTTACGTGTCGTGAGAAATCTGCAGGACATAGTATGTACTATTGATATCTGAAAACAATGTATATTTCAATTAGTTGTTTTAATTGTTTGTGGACTTTATTGAGCTAGATTATGGAAGCATCTGTTTATAAGAAATGTTGTAAAGATTGGCGTAAATGTTGCTGTCCCGAAATGGAATAAAATTTTCAGTTGTAAATTTGCATAGGAAACATTGGCATTATGTATCGTGAGAAATTTCCAGGATATAGTTTTTAGTTTAAACAAACAGAAATAAGTGTTATTAACGAATTTGGATGATACAACGCAGGGGCTAAGAGATAGGACACTCTGTCCTTTGTTTGTTTCCACATCATATCTGAAAACAATGTATATTTCAATTATTTTAATTGTTCGTGATACATATTGTGCAATATTATGAATGTATCTGTTTCTAAGAACTGTGGCGATGATTGGCATAAATATTGCAGTCTCCTAGTGGGACAAAATTTTTCATTGTAAATCTGTACAGGAAGTTTAAGTATAATGTCTCGTGAGAAGTCTCCAATATATAGTATTTATTATAAATAAATTGAAATAGGTGCGAGTGACGTGTTCGATTGATACACCACCACGTTTTCTTCTTTCCATATGATGTCACAAAAGCATGTAGATTTTAGTAAATTATTGAAATTGTTCGTGAATCTTGCAGTACAAGATTATGAATGTATCTGTTTTCTAAGATATGTTATGATGACTGGCGTAAAGATTGCTGTCCCTAAATGGAATAAAATTTTTCAGTTGTAAATTTGCATAGAAAACATTAATATGACATGTCGCGAGCAATCTGTAGAACATAATTGTTAGTATAAACAAACAGAAATAGATGCAACTAGCGTATTTGGTTAATACAGTCAGAGTGAAATTATAGGACAACCCAACATTTATGGTTTCCACATGGTGTCAGAAAAATATGTACACTTTAGTAAATTATTTAAATTGTTCTTCATAACAATTTCAAATTGTTTCTGTTTCTAAGAAATATTATATAAATTGGCGTTGGCATTGCAAAGTCCTCAAGTGGAACAGAATTCTCAGTTGTAAATCTGCATAGGAAGCATTAGTATTACGAAGTCTACAATCCATAGTATTTAATGTAAATAAATGAGTTTCGTCAGTGGAAAAATATGACGTTAACAAAAAACTCAGTGTTTCGGTCATGGAAACCGCTGTGAAACTGTTTAACACTTTGACTGCCATGTCACCCACATGTGGGTGAGAGAATTATTTGTCCATGTTTAAAAGTATATTTTTACATTAATATATTCGTTGCACTCAATTTAGTTAATATCTGGAGAATACAAGAAGGTGTTGAAAGTGACCATTCGTCATACATTTTGAATTTTGACATTGTTGCTTTATTAAATAAATTACTTTGCTTTTGTGGCATTTTTGACGTAGTTAGTTCGGCAGTTAAAGTGTTAAAGGAAAGTTCTTTGACGTCAAAATTATTATTTTTAAATTGACTAAGAAACGTAACCAGTAAATTTGTTAAAAATATAGATAATTATGACATAAAATAGTTGTGGTGATCCTGTTGCATTAACATTACGTCCAAATAGTGCTTTTTGCCGAAAACTCTGGTGTTGAGACACGTGCAAAAATTGAACGCCTAGTTTTACGGAAATGTAAACACGTAAAACGAACATAACTGCGGAGGAAAGCCGTATTAGTAGAACGGTTTAAGAAAAAGTTGTGAAAAGTAATACTTACCGATGCATAAAATTTGATTATCGACGAGCCAGACAGAGCTTAAACTACTATTACTATAGTTTATGGAAAGAAACTCTTATAAAGTTGTCGTTAAATGAGTGGTAGCAAAATTATGAGCTGAGACAGTATAAATTACCATGGAACGGTAGATATTAAGTTTAGAAATGGTAAAATGAACAGTCAAAAATATTTACACATTATTAAGAATTATTTTCATATTTCAACGCAATAATTCTTCCGTTGACAAAATTATTTATATTATCTGCTGAATAAGAATTAAAAAATTCAGGTGTATTTTTTTGTTCTTGACAGTAACAACGTGACAACGTAACAACGTAATAACGTAATAACGTAATAACTCGCGTTCGAATGTTACGTTCGACTCGCGTGCACACGGGTCACAGATTAAGCCGGGATCGTCTTTTTTGGCGCGATCGAATTGTCAGTCGCGACGGCGAGAGTGGAGCCGTGGGTAAAGACTGCTCGAAAGTGTCAAACTCAGCTGACGGAGAGCGTGCTTGAGATATTCGATATTCGATACGATTCATCGATCATCGAAACGGACGGTGTTTCGTAGCTTCGAACAAGGAGATGCGCTCCGTTCTTAATTTATTTTTCAAATTGCTTTTCTACGATGTTTTCTTTCGGAAATGTTTTTTTTCCCGCCCGTTACTTTCAACGTGCAATCAAGTTAAATAATACCCCGTTGTCGAGCATCGAGGACATATTTGTTTGACATTGGTACCGCTTAATGGATTGATATGATTTTCTAATCGTTTCCATGCACGGTTCCATGGCCGTTCTTTTAATTTCTTAATTATACAATATAATATATGGTTAAATATTGAATAAATTATTTATTTGTTCGTTGTATACGATAAAATTCATTCATTTATTGAAGAGTTACGCCTAAGTCAAATATTAAAGCTAGAACTATCAAACAAATCAAACCAAACAATAATTCAAACATAAATAACTTTTTTAAGATTGGACCAAACGTCTTGACTTTTCTTGAGCAATTAGTTGCATTGATTTAATAAATGATATACAAAATAAATTTTGTAAATATTGGAACTGATGTGAATTACATGACCAATAAAAAAGGAACTTTTTAAATATTTTTTATTTGAGCCACGCACAAAAAATTTTAAATACGCATCTGGTAGATCTATGATAGTTATACGCATGCAGAAAAATTCATTAAAATCGATCGACGTACACGCGAGCTACGTGCCATCGAAAATGGTGAAAATCGCAATTTTTCACGATTCTTGATCAGTTTCTGCTTAAACTACAGAAATTCTTACATCTTTCCACGCGTGCCATTTTTTCCTGCGTCAATCGATTTCGGTGAGATTTTCAGCATGTGTATAACTAACACAGTTCTGAAAAACGCATATTTTAAATTTTCATTACAAGTTGAAATAAAAATGTTTTAATAAATGTCTTTTCTACTTTCCCACGTAATTTCTACCAATTAGAATTATTTCAAAATTATTTTTGCATATCATTTAGTAAATCAATGCTGCGAATTGTTCCAGAAAAGTCAAGTCGTTTGGTTCAATTTTGAAAAAGTTATTTAGGTTTGAAGAGTGTCCGAATACTTTCGTGCGCTACTGTACATTGCTTTGTGATAATAACAAGACTGCATCTATTCAAAGTGCATTTAGTTTTTATTGTAACATGTGGTTCGTTAAAGAAATAGATCGGAAAATTACTAATAAAAACAGTTTCGTTGCTTGAGTAATTGCAAAAGGGATAAGTAGGATCCAGTCGTTTTGACTAATAAGGACAAAATTAAATTCATCGATTGAGAGCTATTTTATACATGATTGTTAACACACTTAGTTGGTATTCTACCTGACATCGTAAAATACTATAATCAAACATTAATTGAACCATTTAATGTCAAAATGGTTCAAGTCGAAACAATTAATTATAGAACAATGGGGATTTAAGCAAATGTTCAGTAAAACACAATAATACCCAAAGTTGTTGAATTTGTGTTATGCAAGCCTCTGTAATATTATATTAGATTTATTGTATTTAACGCTCGAGACAGGGGTGTTAAACCAAATAAATATTTACTTAGAGCACTCTTGCATTAAACTGCTCAATTATGGAAGTTGTTGCTATCGAGGAAATTTTTCATGAGCTAATAATATACCGTGAATTTTAATACTAAAATGGAAGATAAGCCGTATGATTTTCACTTAACTTTTAAAGTTGTTAAGTATTGAACAAAATTCAGAGGTTTCAGTAATTAAAAGTTGAAGTTCCTGTAAAGAGAGGAAGAAGAAGGATTTATAGTATTATCGGATAAACTAATTTATATTCATACATTTTCTCTCGTTACTTCTTCGACGTATACAAAATAAATTGTTCTTAAGCGAACGTTGAAGTTAATCTTTCAAAAGACTATGAATTATTTAAGAAACCTGAAACAATTACAAAAATGTAGAATTATTATAAAAAAACAGAAGTAGGAGATAAACGTCAATTTAGCAATACAGCGTTAAAGTCGTAAAAACTGACATGAATTTATTATGTTCTTCATCACTAAAGTGCGGATTTTATGCATCTGACGTGATTTTGATCGCGCACTATAATAAAACTTGCTATATTCGTACAATAAAAAATTTACTACATTTGAATAAAGTTCATATTTAATTTCGATCGAAGAATTTTTTGGATTAAAAATATAAGTTTGATCTAGGAGGACGCTAAATTGAATTTTATTCAAAACATTGGGTTGTAACGAGCAATGCGTTCAGATATTTTCAGTATCTCTCTTTATTTATTAATAAACTAAAGAATTCTATTTAATCAATTCCGCGATTCCTAATTGCAAGTGGCTTTTTCCAATCCCAGCTGTAGCGACGACAACACCGGAAGTAAAACGCGTTCCGCGGGTTCTCCAACAGATTAGGTATTATACTTCAAAAGGACGCGGTGTAACATAAACAATCAGCCAATTACATTACGACCACCATACTCGGACAATTTTCAACCTCGACAAATGGACACCACGTACGACAGACTCGCCAAAGTGACGAACGGACAAATAAATATAAATGACGCTATTGACAACCAAATTAAGACGCACGGAAACTTCCTCGACAGTTTCCCCACTCCTGAGGGTACACTCCTTCCGACACACCCACGTCCAATTAAAAAACGCTACATTCCTTCAGCTGAAATTACCGTTAACCAATCACGGCAAAACCGAGGTGACGACGAACAGAACGCGACGAGACTCGGGCAGAATTCAGAAGTCAGCAAACTAGAGAACGCGGACCGAGAAATCCGAAATCACGAGAACGCAAAGCAAGCCACTTTGAATTCAAACCGTTACACACTTCGAAATCGCAATCAATTGTACGATCGTGTGATAGAGTGTACACAGAGTTAACCAGTGTTGTTTATTACGCGAACAGGGTGCTCGGTGTCGTCACCCACATCTGAGAAACGGCGCCATCTTTAACAAGTTGCTGCCCTGGTATACGGATTATTCTTAGAAACTGTTTTTATAAAATATGTACTACTTTCTAAATGATAACACCTTTTAACTTAAATATCCTGTACATGAAGGTAACATGGTAGTAGTGGTACTTTCTTCTCAATGCAAATAAAATGATATCGAGCACTTGGGTCGCGTAACAACTACACGGAATGCATCTAAATATGCTTTATTACACTAATTTACAATGTTTGCGATTTTTAAATGATTGTATGTTCGCGCTATAATATATGAAGAAATTCTTGAATGTTCGTGATTTCTGTGATACTAGATTTCTAGGTTTGTTGTTAGCGATTTCTGTTTCTTGGAGCTTTTAAGTAGTTCGCGATTTCTGAGATCTTTGATTTCTTACACCGGAACATATTCAGATGCGAAAATCCGATTTTCATGAGCTTATGGGAGCTTATAGTTCTTTGAAAAATATTTGACACGTGTTTTTTTTAACGGCAACCATCCACTTTGAAGGGGTGAAAACAGTCCTCAAAGAAGGCTGAAGTTGGGGTAGAAGCAGTAGTAGAAGTAGGTTTGTTGTTCGCGATATTTGTTTCTTAGAGCTTCTAAGTTGTTCGCGATTTCTGAGATCTTTGATTTCTTAGTTGTTTGCGTTCTAGTCCATGTTTGATTTCTGTCTGTGCCTTGTTACATTTTGTCCGTCGTCACCTCGGTTAGGTCGAAATTGGTTGAGGGTAGTTCGAGGTGGAGGAATATAGTAATTTTTAATTGGTTGAAGGAGTGATGAAATGAAACTGCCAATGAGGGAATATCGTGATTTATTGTTGGTTGTTTGTTTGTTGTTTCGTTGAGTGCATCGCACGTGACGTCAGTCTGACAAGGTAAAAACAGTTCGCGTACGGTGCTTGTAAAATGGTTGGCTGCTTCGGAGCCGATTTAAGTGGTTCATTACATCCCTTTCGCTATTTAATTTGTTGAGGACAGGGTAAAGTACGTGCAACCTTAGGTATTGCCGTCGCAACATATTCTTTAATTGTATGACAAAGTATCGCTCAGAAATAGCGATACAATGAATGCCGCGTGACTCGTGTATAATGTCGATAAATGTGAAAAGGAAGTTGCAGCTGTACCTTTGTGTGATTAATGTGACTGATGCTTTACGGCTCCGCTTTGGGCCTTCTGTCCTTAGAAAAACCGCCCCTTAACACTAGAACTACCAAACCAATCATTTAGACTGGTCCCTAGTTTTTTCTTTCCCAATTATTGAAGTTATAAAAATGTTTTTGTCAGAAATTTTCGGGTGTACTTTTTTAATGATGTATACCTTAAAATAAGAATTGTATGAAGCTTTAATAAATGCAATCTCGTTATTATTACAAAGCTATGTATGTCATTAAATTTATTATTCGGTAGTTCTAGCGTTAAACCTAAACACTTTGGGCCAGAACGTTATAGTTGCATTCCAATAAGAATCTTTATGCAACGTAAAAGTTGTCCAAGTCAATTGTTGGAAACAAATTAAATGGAAGTGCAATTTTTTCTTTTAACAATTTGGATAAGTCAAGGATAATATATCATAGTCGTCAAATTCTTGTGACGTATCCAATTATCTAATGGACACACATTTACTGGAGAAACATATTACAGTACATATTAGCACCTCATTGTTCCACCGTTTTACAAACTATGAGAACACTTTATTAACCAAAGTTTCTCGGTGTAAGGAGGACTACAATGCGGCAGTAACCTTTCTTTTGTGCTGAAAAAGTTTCAGAGATTACAGGGTTACCTTAACTTCATCAAATAGAAAGACCTACCTCTTGTATTATGAATCGATACAATATGAAATTCTGCGTAAAAGCGTATTGACTTTCATATTTGTCCTACATCTAATAATTATCCAGATATTATCGAACTAATTTTCCATGTGTACTCCCCATATTCAGGAGGGACATCATTTCGATAAAATTGTTCACTTACTAGCTTCCAGGTAGATAGTAGATACGTATTGAAAGTTATTTCGATAATATCCCGTTAACTGCTACATGTAGCGCATATGCAATTCACTGCCATATTTTAATTTTCGCTATACTGAAAAACTTTGGTTAATAAAACAAACTTTCTAAAATGGTGGAAGCAATGACGTTCTAATAATATGTACTGGATCATCCTGTATAAAGAAAATATTAATGCAAACACGAATAAGTTTATTTTTTGCAGTATACTAATGAGGAAATCAAACAGTCGTCATTAGGGAATTTAATACATTAGAAGAATTGAACGATTTTAATATTATTAAAAGAGGAAAGTTCTAATACTATTTACAATGAAATTCTTTGGTTAAAAAAGTCTACATAGAACGATAGAAATAATGTACTAATAATATGTACTGAATTATCCTGTGTAAAGAAAATATTATTGTAAACGTGAATAATTTTATTTTTCGCAGTGTACGAAATGAGGAAATTAAACAGTCACCATTAGAGAATTGAATGATGTTGATACACATTATTCTTGACGTATTGAAATTATTAAAAGACAAAAATTCCATTTCTATGTATAATGAAAAGCTTTGTCGAATAAAGTTTCTCGCACCTTTTAACATAAATAATGAGTCGTTAATACGTGCCGGACTACTCTGTACTACCACCTTTATCACTGCATTCGTCTCAATGAAGAAAATGTCCACATTGAAACAACAAATGACTATTACGGTAGATGTTCGATGTTTCTTTATCGAATAATTTGTAGCAGGGGTAGCAGATTTATAGTTATGACCATCCATAAGGAGCCCTCGAATTTACCCGGAAAGCTTAATAAAAACGTCTGTACCCACCGCGAGAAGGATGTCAGATTAACCGTAATTTGGTGTATTTATCGCTACTAATTTAGCAGAGTAACAACGCCGGGGAAATTCGTATCGCGGGGGGTGTGGGGTGTCGTCGTTTCTCATATTTTCGCAGGGGGCGATATCATTTACATCTCTCTCGCCTGCGGTCTCCGGGTAGAGTTTCTTAATCGTTTATTATACAACGGACTTCTTCAATACTTAATTCCCCCGGAATACTGTGTATTCCTACGGCACGCGGTCTATTCCGTGACTGCCGTTCAAAAAACGATAACTCTCCGGTCAGAGCATAAAAAGGGCATAATATAATAGTTTGCGCTAAGCAATCCGAGATTGCGAGGCGGCATGCAAAGTATCTCAAGTAGCCGGAGTTATTCGAAGCTTACGATTGCGTTTTCAAATTACTGTACTCCGTTTCCCCGGCGCGGTTGTCGCGTGAGCAGAGCAGAGCAGAGCCAGAGCGCGAAGCGGAGCCATCGGGGGTGGTCCAAGGGGAGATCTTGTTTCTTAACGGCGCATAATAATTATCGTGTTGTCGCATACCGGCGCAGCTTCAAGAAGTTTATTATACCAGCGGAACGGAACACGGGGCTCTCTCGTTGAATATTCGACCAGGGAGGGCGGCGGGCTGCATTGTGAATTCCGCGGAGCGATCGTCAAAAATTGGACGGGCAGGAACAACGCTTCTCGCCCGTCACTCGGGAACCCCGTAATCCTGCCGATCAAATATTAATCCGGACGATGTTCAGTGTTCGGTTAACAATAGCGCGGGATTCGTCTTGCGTTATATCAATATTAATTGCCTCATCACCGTGTTATCGGCACCTCGGAGAGTTCCGCCCGCGGTAGGAAAACGCGTACTCGAAATCTCGGTGCTTCCCGACGAAGAATGTTAATTACCGGTAGGACGATAAGCATATTCAATCAGCCCCTTGTGTGGGTGTGCGTGTGTGTTTGTGTGTGTCCGCTCTCCGACTTCCTCTTTATTTTTTTCTGTACACGCGCCGTATTTCGAATTAACGAGCGCCAGACCGTTTGATCAACGCGAATCGAATATTCTCGGAGGTGCTCGCGTCGAGTGCCTTGTAAAAATACAACCGGTCGAAATTTGCGAAGTGCAAATACGTGATCCGTATCTGCGCCACGGCGGCAGCGCCCATTTATTCGGCAGAAGTGAACGAGAGCATCGTGTATCGCTTAGTTCGGTGATAAACACGTACGCGCGGTTCTGTTGGACCGTATAAAGTGACCAGATAACGATTGACTGGTACATACGTGTTGTATTACCGAGCCTGATACGACTTTTCGGATAGTGATAATATGATCCACGCTTATTAAGCCGCGTTCCCATCACCTATCTCTTTCGCGAGACCCGCGCTGCGTTGGAAAGCCCGATTTCTAATTAAAATTTCGAAGAATTCTATTGCTCGAGTTTTATTATTAAATAATTTCTGCCGAAAGTTTTAGGCTACATATTCGATTTAACGTAAATTTGATAATTTAAGTAAGCTTAACGTTAAAATCACCACCACCGATCAGAATGATCGGTTCTAGATTTTGCATTTTAAAATTATTGAAATTATATCATCGGTGACCGGCGCCATCGCATCATTTAAGAATGATTAACATTAAATTAATGGCATTGAACATCAATCTATTATTGTGGAAGTTGACCAGATTCTAGTATGAGGTGAGAGCTTTATTATACAATAACTAATAATTCTTTTTAACAACATTGATCACTTCCGTAAATAAAATAAATGAAACTTGTTTAACGCTTTAACTGCCGAACTAACAACCCCAAAAATTCCACAAACTCAAAGTAATTTATTTAACGAATCAACGATTGAAAACTTAAAATGTACGACACAAAGTTATCATTCCAACTTGTCCCATTCTCCAAATATCAACTTAATTGAATGCAACGAATATATAAACGTACAAATTTATTTTTAAATATGGATAAACAATTGTGTCACCCATATATGGGTGACGTGGCAGTCAAAGTGTTAAAGTGCATAAAATTCGCTCGGCATTCAACGTCTTAATAAATATCTTTAGTAGAATGTATGATGCAATAAGAATCGCATAAGGTAAGAAATAATTAAATTCTGTCAATTTTATAAAGCAACCTATCAGCCACTTTTAAGATAGATTTTATGTAGCAAAGCTGTGTAATATAGTAAAAGGGATTTCGCGTATTTATGATAGAAATGGATGTGTGCAATTTGAAACATTGAAAAGATTGAAAAATTAAGACACAACAGTTTTCTTATTACCGGAATGCGGATCGTTTATGCAAAATAATGCTTTTCTGCATCTGTTATAAGAATTTCATTTTCTTTTTGATAATTCTTGTCGGACGAATGTTTGTATCGATTTTTTTCAATTTATTAAATATCTTTATAGTTTCAAGTTGCAGTTATTTATTTTTAGTGTAAATGCATAAAATCTGCAGCCTACTTATAATATAATAAAAGTATTCTAAGAAGAAAGGAATTCTTATGTGATTTCTGTTTCCTGCAACTAATTCAAATACTTTGTATTTTGCATAAAGATCTACTGTTTACTAATCCACGTTCAAAATGTTTTACAACATCAAGGATTTTACTAAATACAAGATACTACTAAATAAGATAAATAATGTAGATCGCCAATAATAACTAACGAAAATATTGGATTCAATTACAAGTAATTTCCGTTTCTATGCCATTTCTATATCATTCGGATGTCTCATGATTAGCCTGTGAAAACTTATGAAAGATAAGACTTGTCTGCATCAATTCCAAAAAAAGAATAGACACATTGAAGTTCCTTTTTATCTTTAGCGAACTTAATAACTCGAAAATATTATACTGATATTCTTAACGATGTAATAGTTGCACATAACAAGTTTAACATTTTTAGAACATTTCGATTATTTGCTCTTAACTTGTGTACTCGAATGCGTTTTTAAACAACTTTTACAGAATCTTAGAAAGTGCCCAATGTTAATACTTTCGTAGTCGGAATATATGGATCGTTTATTTCGAAAGTGGTGCAAGTCCATTTTCTTCTGTTTCGAGAAAATTAAATGTTAGCAGATCTGACGATTAAAAAATATAGATTAATTATGTGAAGTCTGGGAATGTTTGTACTAATCTATCAATATGTAATTTGATTATATAAATTTCTTTTAGGCGAATTTAGCTAAAATAATATATATTTCCTGGCTGCAAATGGACTTACACCACTTTCATAATTAGTCAATTGTAAATATCATTTAATTTCAATTTTGAAATAACAAATATCACTTAAAATATATTTCATATTAATCCAATTTTGTTTATAAATAATAACAAGAAATAAAACAGAATTAGTATTTTTTATTTTGAACATTAATTATATTTATATATTGTTAAACTTAACACAAGATATTGGTATTATTAATTATTTATGCTCTTCATGTGGCAGTGTTTTGAAATATTCATGATGCACAGGAGGTATAGGTAATAGCTGCTGCATATCCTTATATTTTTCGTATGTAATAGGCCTGGCATCGTGATACAAAGACGCCAGGGCGATTTTTTCAAATTTTGGCGGTCTTCCCCGACATGTAGGTGATAAATTTAGAGTGTTAAATTCTGTGTCCTCCATTGATGTTTTATATGAAATAGTATACAGTGCACTTTTGCAAAATCTCATCCAACATATTTGCAACCAATTTACTTTTTCTCCATTAGTGTTTCTTCTTATCTGTTTTTAAATTGCGTTTTGTAGACTTTTTGTTGAAACGAAATTCTCTCGTTTCATTTCGTGTAAAATAAATTTATTATGTTGTCTACATTGGTTTATAACGTCATAATAATCCTGTGGTGTGTACACGAAATTCTTTTTTCGTAATGACATTTTTTCTGTTTATGGAAATTGGACTTACACCACTTTCACAATCAATGGTTACGCAATTTCTTTAACCGGCCAATTTTAAATTAAACAAAGC
Source organism: Agapostemon virescens (assembly GCA_028453745.1). NCBI lineage: Eukaryota > Metazoa > Arthropoda > Insecta > Hymenoptera > Halictidae > Agapostemon > Agapostemon virescens. Next base: position 16,950,476 of record CM052098.1, read on the forward strand.
ATAGGCATTTTTTAAGATATTAAATACTAACTAGTTATAAACAAAAAGTTTACACTAAATTAAGCATAAATTACGTTATATCTCATTTTTTTCTAAAAAGGACTTGCACCACTTTCAAAATAAACGGTCCATATTGTACCTCTTAACATTTCGACCGCCATGTCACTCATATATAGATGACGGAATTATTCATATCGTTTCTATATGAATTTCAACGTTGATATATTCATTGTAACAAAGTGATCTAGAAAGTGCAAGAAGGTGGTAGTAGTGCTCTATATTGTATATTTTATTTTTTTAATTTTTATTTCATTCATTATTTCATTTTGTAGAATTTTCGTGGCTGTTAGCTTGGCAGTCAATGTGTTAATGGTAAATCTTTTAATTTTTCTAATGTTGCGAATTGCATTACACAAGCAAAAGAAATATTGTTTCCAACTTCTTTAAATTACGTAAAAGAAAAAGAAAATTAATTTAGAAAGTATTTAATTTATGGAAAATGTGCAGGTTTCTTATTTGTCGTTGCGCTTTCATCAGTTTCGTACAAAGGAGCCAAATATTCTTAGCAAGCAATACATTTTGACTAATTCGGTCACGGCTATTCGAAAGATAACTAGTTCTTTTTTCACTTATAAATGAAAACTAGTTTGCAGTCGGAAGTCTAGTTTCAGTAAAATAAATGCGAACTGTTTTTTCAAATAAAACTCGATTTTTATTCGATCTCTGGCGGATCTAACGATTAAAATTAGAAAAAATATACCATGACGTACAACTTCGATAGTTTCAACTTACGAGGGAACAACGGGAATTGATAAATCGATATCGCTGAACAAGCCACGGCATGTTATAGCACTTGAGGTACTAAGTAAGGGCATAAACATTTTACGCGCTACCTCTTGGGTACAACAGAGAAAACTATTCCCCTAAGTTGACGTTAATCAGTTCAATATTGGCGTACAACTTCCTAAATAGATAATTAGAAAAAGATAGTGTACGCTTTAAAATATAATTGTATTTATCAACTTCTCTGTTATCGTATAACTGTCAACCATTGACACTGAAAGTTAGGAAAAAATCTTCCTCTAAACTATAGCAACATTCGAATTCGTGTTCTTACTCTTAATTTCATATTTCAGATCTAAACTATACGTTAAAATGAAATACACTCAAAATATTTTTAATTTTTATTTTACAGAATAAATTGTGTCTATACTTTATCTCATTTTTTCACATTTGCATTTGTCACATTTATATTTAGTTTATAGAATAAATTGTGTCCATATTTTAATTTAATTTTCCTACATTTGCGTTTTAAAGTTTTTTATTTTGCAATTTTTTGTATCCTTAGATTTAAACCGTCACTTTTATTTGCGAATCAAACGGATTACATTATTTCCGTTGATCTGATGTGAACCGTAATAGGAACACATGTAGGGGATTTAAAACAGTCGAATTAAAAAATGCATGTTCCTTTCGCTGAAAAATGGCCACAGCTGTAAAGATAACATCGCAGCAGTAAAAACTGTAATATACACGTGGTGATAAAAAAACACAGAATGTGTCCGTATCTTTTACTGTTTTGTTAGACGCGCTTAATAGATTGAATTTACCACACCCTTCACGGAAAGTTTCGCAAAGAGAAACAGTATTACCCACGTGTGTTCATAATTTAATAAATTCATAATAGATAGCTTACATTCGTATCATAGCTGAAAATGAGGAACGCACATCAAACTCGTATCACAAAGAATCGTAGTGCTAAATTGCTTTTTGTGTATTCTCTGGATTGCTCTATCTGATAACACGCTCGTAAAATATTTCTTACCTCACTCGTTACTTCCAGTCCGATAACGTACCATTTGGCCGTTTAGTCTGCCGTCGACGTATCAATTGGCGTGGTTCCATTGTTATTATAATTTCTTAAAAAACTTGTCATTTTAATTATACAACTTACCTAAAAGTTTTAGTCATTATTCCCATTGTTCATGCTCAATAACTGGAATGCGAATTTTATGCGTTAATAAATCTGGATAAATGAAATACAAAATTGTAAAGATAGAAGACTTTAAGGATATCGATACACTATTTTATACTCGTGGAAGTCAGGGAAAAAAACACTTCATTTCAGTGCAGATCATTATTCAATTTTATTGAATTAGATAATTTTTATTTTGCTTAAAAATCTAGTCACAACTTACACATACAATAGAAGCAGTCTTCTCTCTTTTTGTGTATTTGCTTATTCGTTATCATTGTGTCTACATCGTTAACTTTATTGTCGAGTAACAACGTAATATCTGGTGTGCCAATAAAATAATAGTGCAAAAAGATTAAAACATTAGTATACACCTTGTTCAAACGAAAGATAGAATTACTAAAGTTAAATAAATATCTTTATATTTAACCATTATGTTACTAATTTCCCTTAAATCAAAATAATATTCTATTTGGTTGTTGTTAATGTGCATTCATTGGAGAACATGTAGGTACTAAACAGTCATGAATTTTCTTTTCCTTTCAGCAAATTATAAACTGCAAAGAAATTCCATCGTTGAAGCCGTAAAATAAATTGTAAAGCAAAGGATTAATGCAATATAATATATATTATAATAAATATAAATATTCTAATCGCTGCAACCCTAATTTAAATCGTAAAGCAATGGATTAACACAATATAATATATATTTTATTATATATACTATTTATATAAATATAAATATTCTAATTGCTGCAACCCTAAATTAAATTGTAAAGCAAAGGATTAACACAATATACTATATATTTTATTATATTATATGTACTATAATAAATATAATATATTAATTGTAAACTAGGTTAAACAACAATCAATCGCAGTCATTGTTTAGAAAAACGCTTCTTCATCCACACTCTTTTCTTGAATCCTACAACCAATTCACTTCATACATTTTTGTTTCACTCATTATGTTTGTTACTCATTCTCAGCACACACATACGCACACATCTAACATCTAAAATCTGGTAATCCACTAAAATATAATTCGTTCTCATGCTTTTCTGTGGACCATCTGATTACCACACGTGCAAAGTAGTAGAGCGGTAGAACGAACATCTGTCCTTTTTCCGCTTCATTTTCCTTTATAGATCGGCAGCTGCATACTACTCGACTTTTTCTAAACACTTGTGTGCTTTGTTCAGCCGACAGCAGGATACAAATTCATTTGATAGGCAGTGTCGTGGAATGAGTAAGCCTGTATTAAATAATTTGTCTATCAACCCTTTGCAGTCGAAGTAATTTTAATTCCTACATTAAGACATTTCTTTCAATATTGGCCATTTTCATTCTGTGGATTCCTTTTTACATAATGCATTTGACGTTGAAACTGTTTTCTTGTTCAACTGTTGAATTGTTAGCAATTTATGGAATACAGACGAATTTGGTAATATGGAGATTGTTTTGAAAAATGGTATTGCAATTTTTACACTCGAATGACCTTGAATTTGTCGAGCATTCCTAGCATTGCAGATAACGTGTCTAATACTAAAAAATGGTAAACGTTATATGTCCTAAAAATTTCGCGTCGACAGCTGCAGTATATTCCGAGAAAAAGGAACAGGAAGTTAATTTATTTTCCATGTAGTGAAACAAAAACGGCCATCGCCGTTAAGCTTGTCAGTAATTAGTCCATAGAATAGTTAGTATAAATTCTTGGGCAGCAGCCATGCAACTTTCAAACTGGTTGAAATCGGCTGCATGATATGAGAGGTCGCCGAGAAAAGTTGCATGATCAGAAAATCCAGAGTGGTCGCCTCGACGCGGCAAGCGGTCGCACGAAAACGACGATAATGAACACGGCTTTAGTATTTCGAGACGTTTCTTATCAGCTGCCGAAGGCTTCGCGTTTAACCGTGAATTAGGTTAACTGGGACTAATTTCTGCCCCCGCACGCTAACGCTCTGGGGATAATAGAATTAACGCATGGGAAGGGCACCCTTCTTTTTTTTCTCCCTCTGTTCCCTCCTGGGGGAAAATTACACCTGAACCTCAGGGGTAAATAGAAATGAAATGGAACGAAATGATGGCGTATTATCTCGCATTAACGCACGCAGCGGCACCCCACGGGGCCACGGTTGGTGCGTATGCCGCGCGCATATGTCACTTATAAGCTTTCTACATTGAAGATTCCACGTTTAAGACCGCACATGGCGCTCTCGTGATTGTCACTCGTGGGACCTTTGTAACGCCGGAATCGTAAATTTAATAACGCGTAATTAGTGGTCGAGCGCCGGCAGGTTTCCACCCATCTGTTTAAAGGACTTTAAAAAATTACTGTGCGTTCGTATTTTCATACGAGGAAATCTATTAAGGTTAATAAGCAACGGATTAGCTGATTAATGTATTCGTAGAAACTTTTAATTACGCCTACCTTGATACTAGAACGGTCGAGTACTAAGAATGGCTAATTTGTATTGTCTTTTAAAAGTGACGGGAAGGGAACATACAGGGTGTTTCGTCTAAAACAGGACACCTAAATATCTTCACTACCTCTGAAAATACAAAAAAATGTTGCTAACGTAATCTAAATGGTCTCAAAAGACGAATCGGATGGAAGAATCGTTTTTTGTAAATTGTAATTTTTTAATCGTTTCTCCAAGGTCACTCGTGTTTTTTTACATATTCTCACAAAATTCTCTGTATCTGTGCTGTAAAACGTCTATCTTTGAAATGCAACTGTATAAATGAAGCATAATTTGTTGATTTAAACAATAAAATTAAAATAAGTGAAGTAAATGAATTATTTTAGGCTCTTTATTTATGCAGCTATTTTTAAGGAACGTAGGGTCAATGAAATGAAAATTGAAAAATTACAATGTTCGATACTGTGTGCTTTTTGAAATGTCTGGGATTCTTCAAAAGGTTAAAAGATCCGTAAAATATTTTAAAAAATCAATAATAAATAAAGATATTCCAAAGCTCATTTATTTTAGGCTCATTATGCAGTTATTTTTAAGGAGCGTAAGGTGAACGAAATGAAAATTGAAGAATTACAATGTTCGATTCTGTGTGCTTTTTGAAATTTCTGGGATACTTCAAAACGTTAAAAGTTCCGCAAAATGTTTTAAAAAAGCGATAATAAACAAAGATATTCCAAAGCAAATTTATTTTAGGCTCTCTATGCAGCTATTTTTAAGGAACGTAGGGTCAATGAAATGAAAATTGAAAAGTTAGATTGTTTGATACTGTGAAGTGATATTGTATTGTTTGATACTTTTAAAATTTGTTAGGTTTCTTCAAAGGGTTAAAAGTTCCGCAAAATGTTTTAAACAGGCGATAATGAATAAAGATATTCCAAAGCTCATTTATTTTAGACTCTTCATACAGTTATTTTTAAGGAGCGTAAGGTCAACGAAATAAAAATTGAAGAATTATAATGTTCGATACTGTGTGCTTTTTTAAATTTCTGGGATACTTCAAAAGGTTAAAAGTTCCGCAAAATGTTTTAAAAAAGCGATAATAAACAAAGATATTCCAAAGAAAATTTATTTTGGGCTCTTTATGCAGTTATTTTTAAGGAGCGTAAGGTCAACGAAATGAAAATTGAAGAATTACAATGTTCGATACTGTATGCTTTTTGAAATTTCGGGGATTCTTCAAAAGGTTAAAAGTTCCGTAAAATCTAAAAGATAAAGAAATAATGAATTGAGACATTATAAAGCTCATTTATTTTTTAATAATCTCGCTGGTAGCGTTTTCAACGTTCGTAGCGATTAGGTCAACGATTCACTGATGTAGAACTATAATTTGTGATTTGAAATGGTAATATGGATTCGTTAATAACATGTTTATAGACACGGCATTTGACAGCATTGCAACTATTCATCGCGAAACGTAGCCTGGGGAAGATTACCGATATATTACGGAGCAGTTTATTATGAAGTGACAGTTTAATCGTAAGACTAATTAAATTATCTTACATTAGTTATTAATCAGTCTACATTCTGATAATTATTCGCGTGTGGGTTATAAAAGTGGGTGCGAAAAAAAAGTGGGACAGGAAACACATGAATATTACCGAGCTAAATTCTTTCATAATATTGTTCCAGTTACGCCTTCCGGTATTTATAATATTTCCAAGTATTATGTCACCATGCACATATGTTGCAAACCGATATCTTCAGACCTGTCAATGATATCGGAGAGATTTTTATTTCAAACCTTATCGTATGAAGCTGTCTTTTATAATTCATTATTAAAATAATTCAATTCCATATGAAGTGTGGGTGATCGAGTTGGGTTTATATATTACCAATAAAATGTACGCTGTGAGTAACTTACTGCTCTCACAGTTTTCATTAAATAATATAAACATTTTCTACAAACTGTTTTCTTAATTTCGTGCAATTTGTTTTGTCCATATGCTATATTATAACTTTTTATTTATATATTACCGTGTAAGTAAAATTTACTGCTCTCATAGCCTTTATTAAGATCGGTAATCATTTTCTTCAAACATTTTTCTAAAATCCCCGTTGGCAATATAATTTTTCTATGTTAACGCTGTTGGCATTGCGGGTTTTATTTTATTCCCAAGTCTAAATATTCATTGGTACAGACTGCCAAGAAAATCACAAAAAATTCTGAGGCACTCTGAAGTCTCAAATTTACGGTACAAGTGTTAGTTTCACAAAATGTTAAAACAAAGCTAAAATAAGAATAAAGATTGAAAGAAAGAAATTGAAAAAAAATTTTAGTATCCTCTAAATGACCCATAATACCATCGAAGGGTTAATTTTGTGTATTTTGTTTTTTTTTATGATGATTAGGTTGATGACTATAGCTTCTTTATTTATGTAATTATAGAAAGTGTCTCCAGATTATAAAATTTAAAGAAACTCTTTAGGTATTGTAAATAGAGACGTAAATGACGATATACGATGTGTATGCTGTGTATGATGAAACATCCAGTATAAAAATGTTAAATAACAAGAATAGTATAATGTATATTGCAATAATTGAACAGTGACGTTGCATTGGATATCCGTGGCTCGAGATCATATTTGATTGTAAAAATCTTTAATATTTTTCTTCTCCGTTAATCGCACGCGAAATACTAATTCTATACTAATTATTGAAATACCAAATGCCTAAATTAAGGACAGTAAAAATGATCGGAATCCTACTATATTTTTTGTCATTCACCTCTCGATTTTCGAGGCATCTTTTGTACACAATAAACAATACCTCTATTTACGCGGTACATTTCACAACATTTTCCATTTTATTTCAATGATTATATGTATGCCAGTAATAAATATTTTGACCGATGAAAGTTTTAACTTTAAATCGATTAGAAAGAAAACGTTGACCATTTTGAAATATAATACTGGCAAACCGTGACGAATAAAATTCGATATGGTTTTTCGAATCTCCATTGTTATTGTTTCTCTGTCAATACGCAATAGAAATATTTTGATATCATACATGGGGTTTTCTCTTACATATTTGTTTTTCTCTGGCAGACTTCGCTCACGCAGTTTTCGACCATGTAAAAAATACATGCAATAAATATCGTGCTTGAATGATCAAACAAGCGTGCTTGTATAATTATTCGACTGTGTACTAGAGACGTGCAAATAGTTGCACAAAAGTTGTTCTAAATATCATCACTTGTATACAGCTAGAATCATGGAAGTATTCAAACGCTTTTTACATCAGAATAATTTTTGGAGCAATTAAAAGCGCTGATTTACTAAATTACGCGCCAGAAGAATTTTGAAAAAATTGCAATCGGTACGAATTATATAAATAAAGGCATTTTTTAAATTTTTATTTCAGCTCGCATTAAAAATTTAAACACGAATTTTATAAATCTGAAAATTTCATCGAAATCGATTGTTGCAGAAAGTTTGGTTCAACAATGCTTTTAACAACTTCCGGATGGGTCAAAATGCTCGTCACTGACATTTCCTTTCGCAGTTATTGAAATTATAAGAATCTTTTCACAGAACAGCAGTGGAACACTTTTTCTAAGTACACTTTTTCGTTAAAGCACGCATTACCATAAAAGTTACACGAAATTTTGAATAATTGCAATCTTTTCGTTGTTATAAAGCATTGTATTGGATTGTTCGGAAAGTTCTTATTTTCGGTAAGTGGCATAAAGACAAATAAGTAAGAAAACAAATAACATGCGTACATATTCTAACAAACGTTACTTCGGACATACAGTAGCGCACGAAAGTATTCGGACACTCTTCAAACCTAAATATTTTTTCAAAATTGAACCAAACGACTTGACTTTTCTGGAACAACTAGCAGCATTGATTTACTAAATAATATGCAAAAATAATTTTGAAATAATTCTAATTGGTAGAAATTTCGTGGGAAAGTAGAAAAGACATTTTTTAAAACATTTTTATTTCAACTCGTAACGAAAATTCAAAAAAATATGCATTTTTCAGAACTGTGTTAGTTATACACATGCTGAAAATCTTACCGAAATCGATCGACGCGGGAAAAAATGGCACGCCGTATGAAGATGTAAGAATTTCTGTAGTTTAAGTAGAAACTTATCAAGAATCGTGAAAAATTGCGATTTTCACCATTTTCGATGGCACGTAGCTCGTGTGTACGTCGATCGATTTTAATGAATTTTTCTGCATGCGTATAACTATCATAGATCTACCAGATGCGTCTTTAAAATTTTTTGTGCGTGGCTCAAATAAAAAATATTTAAAAAGTTCCTTTTTTATTGGTCATGTAATTCATATCAGTTCCAATATTTACAAAATTTATTTTGTATACCATTTATTAAATCAATGCAACTAATTGCTCAAGGAAAGTCAAGACGTTTGGTCCAATCTTAAAAAGGTTATTTAGGTTTGAAGAGTGTCCGAATACTTTCGTGCGCTGCTGTATGTACGTGGAAACAATTGTGGCATATACCAAAACTCAAATGCGTCGCGTTTCAATCTTCCGTCAAAATCGGCACGAACTTCCCGGACAACCCAATATATTAGTCTATTTCAATTTTTCTATTTATTTACTATAACAGTCTTTTTTAATTTTTTTATTTACTATAATAGTCTATTTCAATTTTCTATTTCAGTTAAATGTACAAAGAAAGTCGCGCCGTTTTGTCCAATCATAAATAAGCCGTTTATTTTGAAGGTGGCTTAAGTCCATTTATGCTCGAATCGAGATATTGAAGAGTTTGCGTTGGATTAAATTTAAAAATATGTGTAATAGATAACATAATAGAATAATGTTTTTGGGTTTCTGGAGGCGTCAAGTTTATCATCCCTATTAGCATAATTAACATTATTGCAGAAATAATATGTTTTTGATGGCTATGAATAAACTTACGCCATTTTCAAAATCAATGAAACGACGTTTTCAATTCTTAAGAAAGCACAAGTCCATAGGAAAAGTAAATTTCCCTTAAAATTAAAATAAATGTATACACTTTTATGTTATAAAATCAAAAAAATATTCAACTTTCATTCTTTGTTAAATCATTTTTACATTAAAATTAATATAGCTTTATTAATTATTATTCAGTCTTCTCCAGTTTGTGTACGCGGGAGGGATTTAAAATAACTATAGTGTGCAGGTGGTATATAATGTAATCAATCCATTATGTCCTTATATTTTAGGTTTGTGAGTGATCTCGGTTTTTTGTAAAGTGATGCCAACTGGGTATTATTAAAGTTTTTCGGTTTTCCCCGTTACGGTAGTAAATCCAATGTTTTGAATGGTGCATCACCGTTCATTGTCGTTTTATAGAATAACTTATATGAATCGCTTCTCAAAAATCTCATGCAACATACTTTAAACCAATTGACTCTTTCACCGTAAGTAGTGTTTAGCCTTTTAAAAATCGCATTTTCTGTGGACAGGCACTGTTCCGTTGTTTAAAACAAATTCATTGCACATTGATAATTCAACTGTTACTTTGATAATGAAACATAAAGCTGGGATCTCATAAAATTTCATTGCATAATTATTTTCCATATCCATTTGGAACACCCACAATGGGACTTACGCCACTTTCAAAATAAATGGCTCAAATAAGTTATTCCAATTTGAAGGGCGTTCGCACTTTCATAGCACGCTACAGTTACAAGTTAATCTTTAGACCCAGGATTAATCAGAAACGGAACAAAATTTCGGGGCAACTGTATCTTCGATCAGTGTCATCATTCCCACGTATGATAGTTGAGTTATCTAGGGTCGACCTCTCAGCTATCAGGAATTCCTGAAAAAAGGTATGTTCTCGCTCAAGTGAACGACCGCGCCTGACCCCTTAAAGGATACAATTACGCGGTCATTGAACAATCTACTCGGCAGGAAGTTAAAAAGCTTACCTTTCCCTTTGGTGTAGCTTTCCATAAATTAGGTGAAAATAGGCAAGCAGGGAATAATTCGGTATTCACGGCTACCAGCGGCGCGCATGTGGCGTAAGAGAGTCAGCCTACCTACGTGTCGAAGTACTCGCCGAGGACAGGCTAGACCGGTACTACCGCTTTTTCTCCTCTTTCCTCTTTCCTTGGTCTCTGTTGTTCGCATGTACACGTATACTTCGTATACGTACACGTGCCTCGTACACAGAGAAAATGCTCGTCCATTCTTTCTTCGGCAGCCAGAAGGTCGGTCTCTCTCTTTCTCTCTTTATTTCAATGGCTGCTGTTGCTCAACCAGAGCGCAGAAACTCTCCCGCCTCTGTTCGTCCATTTTCCTGCAATTCCGGGGCATAATAATTATCGCAGAACGACGATTCGGTTATGGGTTTGATATCTCGAGTGCACTCCGCTGCACGCGCAACCAATATCGTTGTTCTCGAAGGAAACGTCAAGAGTATACGCGCCTGCTTTCGCTGGTACGTTTAAACTTCGTCTTATCGACTTTGAACGTATCGTCTTTGACCTGTATTCGGAATGCGACGCCGAGGATGCTGCAAGTTTTGGAACTGTGGCATTATTGCGGTTACCGTTTCAATTAGACGTTATCTCGATTCCGCTCCAATCACGACTCGACCTCGGACATTTTTCTTTGACTGGATTATTCCGATCTCGGGTTCAAGGGAAATCAAGTTTAATTACTAATGTGATTAAGAGGATCTGTGATCATTGCCGTGCTGATATGCTTTCGGTTAGCTGATATTATAAAGTTGACTTTGCCAAATCGTTTTAGAAACCTTTCGGTTTTCTTTCGGTTCTCTTTCGCTTGTAAGATTGCGGATATTTAACACGTTCAGTGCGACGCCATTTTGCTTAGCTTTCGCGCCACATTTTATTTACCTTTAAACGGAAATAATGCAACTGTGCATAAGCAAAAGACTCGCTCAGCCCATTTGTGCTTTTCTGTTTCAATCGAACCTATTGAAATAGTGCAAGTATTTCTTAATATTATATGAATTAGCTATAACATATTAATTTGTAAATTTGATACGGTCAGTCCCCAGGGACTGACATAGGATTCAACGTGTTAACACCAGAACTTACGGACGGGTCAAAATGAATTTCTATTGATTCCTTCGTTCACGGTTGTTCAAATTGTAAGAATGATTTTACGAAGACTGTTTGGATCAACTTTTTCGTTAATGCATATACTAATATGAACATTGTACGAAATTTGAAGAATTGCAACCTTGTTATTAACACTTTACCAACCGGAGTCCCATTATTAGGACTCTCAATAGTTGCACTGTAATAAAATGAAGCCTAACGAACTTCTTGCACATTATAATTTGTAACGGAATTATTAAATAACGTTACTGAGGTTGCCATGGTGATTTACAATAAAAATTGCTGTCAGCGTTGAGAGGTCCATTGAAAAGTTTTCAGTCATGGACAATGGACCTTGAAAAATTCTGAAATTCTCGTCGGTCGGTAAAGTGTTAACACAAAATAGCGTTTATTGATGTAGTTCGGTTCTCGGTAGTTTTTGCGTTAAACTAGTTCAGGGCAGATCGTTATCGAAATATGTAAGTTTGATCGTTTGCATACTTCTTATTTGAAGATGTGTATGCATGCATTTACAATTTTTTTTTTTTATTATAATGGTAGAAAATTGTAAACAATTCTTATGTGAATTTTCAGCATTTGCCGTATCTTGATCCTATAACATGCATTTCAGAAAGTGCGTTCCGGTAATATATATGCGATACGTTATGTTGATATGTGAGGCAAAGGATTCTTCTAATTTCAATAAAATTATTTAAATTATTATCTAGCAAATGTGATGTCTATCGAATAACAAATCTCGAAGCATGTATTCAACTTGATTTTAAAACGTATATTAATGAGATTATTCGAAAGCTACCATTAACATTAAATCTGGGTCAGGTTGTCTATATATGTATATATCGATTACATAATGTTTATATAATTGTGTAACGTTTATACATGTATATCGATGAAAGAAATAATATATGCACCAGATAACATCTGTCGATATTGTGTCTCACATTGCATTATGGACATTTAATAAATCATAAATAAATTAATGCTGGTGTCCGACGAAACATTCAACGTTTCAAACGCCTGATAAGACTCAACTAAACCAAACGAACAAACAAATCGGTACATCGAATTAAATACAAAAACTATTTACTTTATTACTGTTTTGCATTGTCAAAAAAAGTGCTAAAACTACTGTGAAATGTTTTAAACACCTAATAAGTCTCAACTGAAGCAAAGAAATAAGTGTATTAGACTAGACACATATTCGATAAATGTTTTATAACGTCACAGGGAACGGTAAAATTATTCTGAAACGCTTTAAACGACTGATAAGATGAAACTGAGGTAAAGATAAAAAAATTGAAACAATTAAAAAATGTAAATCAACGGAAAGAGGAAAAATTGCAATATTATTTAAACTTCCTCGTTTTACGTCACTGCAGGCTGCTTAAAAGATTAGACGTAACTTGCGAAACAACGAAATTGTTTAATAACCGAGGTTTCGAAATACTTTCGCAAGTTTCGTAGAACTTATGTTTCTTATATTCCCCGTGGTTGTGATAAACTTCGCTAATGGGGAAGCCAATACCGAATGAAGATTTATTGTCGGTGCATACGAACCCGTCGCGTTTACCCGTATATACATATATATGTACGGGGTGCCAGGAGGCCTCGAGACGTCGTCGAACGCCGATAAAAAAAAGAGAATTCGAAAATTTCAAATGGAAGTTATTAGACTTCATCAATATCGAATCCGTTCGTCTGTGTAAAGACTTTACTTTCTCCCATTTCTATATTGGTTTCTCCCCAGACCCCGGCCATTGGCCTGGGGTCTGAGGGCTGTGCGGTCTCATAGCGAGTAGGCAAGAAAGAGCAGTTGAAAAATTTGAATAGCTGAACTCCTGGAGCTCATAAATCTGGAACAATTTCACGATAAAGGAATTCCTTTCTTTTCTTCGTTTTC
>CM052098.1:16978883-16991000 GCA_028453745.1 Agapostemon virescens
ACACTACACCTTTTCTGTTGATTAATTCTGGCCTTTTCTGTTGAAGTGCATCATTCAGTTTGTCCAGCTGATGACAGTAGACTTCCGAATTAATCATTGTGTTATCCGGTAAAAGCTCAAAAAAAAAACGATTCCTTTAATATCCTACCAAACAGACAGCATCACCTTTTTTTGATGAATATTGGCTTTGGAAATGCTTTGAGCCGGTTCATCTTTTTTGCTCCATGATCTCTTGCATTTGACATTGTTATATGCAACCTATTTTTCGTCCCCAGTAATGGGCTTCAAAAATGGATCATTTTCGTGACGTTTGAGAAGCGAATCACAGACGTCAATGCGACGACACAAATTTCTCTCCGTGAGAACATGGGGAACCCATATATCGAGCTTCGAGGTGAAACCCAGGCCTTTCAAGTGGTCGTAAACAGTTGAATTTGATAAATTTAACCTCTCACCGATCTCACGTGTTCTTATTCGCCGGTTTGCATCAACTAATGCCTTTATCGTGTCTTTATGAGCTTCAACCGTTCTTCCAAAACGTGGTGCATCTTCGACATCAAAATTGCCGGATCGAAATTTTGCAAACCAGTTCTGGCGTACTGTCAACACATCTTCTCCATACACATCGGTTAATTTCTTTCTGGCTTGAATAGCATTTTTACCTTTTCTATAGTAAAAAAGTAAAATATGACGAAAATGTTGCTTATTGCTCTCCATATTTAAAAGGGCACCAACTAAAAACTACTGCGTAGAATCAATTGGACTTTTTCACACACAAGCCTTGCTATATCAGCTCTCAAAACATATAATGATTATGCGGCTTAAGTGTGAAGTTGGGTGCAAAAAATACAATTAAATCCTCTGTCGGGAAGAAACGAAATTACTTTCCGAACAAACCAATAGAATATTGCAAAAGCTTTGCGCATCGTGTTTAGTCGTGTTCGCTTTATAATAAAGAAAATACTTTTCTGAAAATAAAATTTATTGGAGTTTATTTAGAATGTTTTTCTTTACTTCCATATTCAATTACGAAATAATAGTGATATGGCATAGTGTCTGTGTAAAATTGCCGGTCAGAAAAGTGTTAATTGAATTTTTGGAAGAAAGGACGACACTTCGGATTAGCGCGACGGTGTCCCAAAATCTGCGCAAAATGGCGCGGGTGATTTTATGGCCTAACTGCCCTGCTCGTCGGAGGAGATCGTCGACTGCTGCGTCGAAGGATCATCTTTCGGCCAGGTACTGATTGCAGGGCCGTACGGCCTTTTTATCTGCCACTCTGACTAGGCATTTGTAACGCTTTTCTAATTAACCCGTCAAAGACATTGCGAAGGAATGCCTTCGAACAAGCTGTTCCTCGACCCGGACAGCAGAACCAACATGACATCTAACGAGCCAGATTAACAATTCGTCTCGCTGTGTCTTGATTCCTTTGGTTCCATTTATTAACCCTTTCGTTACGGGCAACTTCTACGCCGCGACAAAAATGTGCACGGTGCTCGAGAATGACCGTCAGTGGCCGTGTTTACGCTTCGCCACAACTTGAGTTGTTTTGACGATATTTATTGAAAAAATGAAATTTCCCTTTAACCCCTTGCCATATTATAACGAGTCTGACTCGTGCTGAAGATTTTAAACAAATTCTGGCAAATATAAATATTGTGCCATTCTTTTTCGAGGAAATTTAATTTTATTCTCTTGTAATCAATATTTAAGCATTGAAGTACACGTAGCAACATAACAAATATAAATTGTCCGTTCTCTTCTGTAACACTTTTAACGATGAATATGTTGCAGTAACTTTTGTCGCAAAGAACATGGTAGGGCAAGGGGTTAACCCTTTCGATACGAGCGTATTTCGATATTTCCACCGTGACACTCCCGCTGTACGGGGCGAAATGCTCCGAAAATGGGCAGATAGCACGTGGTCGGTCCTCTTTTGTATGAAGATTTTTCTGCCAGATATATCTGGCGCTCGTACACACAGGTCATCGGATGGATGCCAGATATATCCGACGCTCGTATCGAAAGGGTTAAAGACAGACCAACGAGTGTCTGAAAAAATCGCAGAATTCCTTGGCTTCCGAAATCGACGGTATTCAAGAGCAGCGATAGTCGAAGGCATCGGAGGTCGTCTGTGCGCTATTATCCTCTGTGTGAATGGAGTAACGGTTGCAGGTTCGTGATCAGTATCTCAGGTACACCAGGCGACTGTCTCCGCCTCTTTTTCGCCTCTCCCGCTGTGTTCTTTGCTCCCGCTCATTCCACGACTGATTGGGAGCACATGCCACCTATGACACGGCTGTCTCGGCTGTTAACAATTTTGGCACGACTCTCTGGAGGCGGCCCCCGTGTCCAGCTTCTGCCCAGACTCCCTTTACGTTCGTTCGTTTCATTCGCCTCCACTGTTGCGGTCCGACGTCTACCCAAGTTTCTCTCGTTCGGCCGGCAATACAAACGTTTGATACTCGTGCTGGTATGTGTGCACACGTCTCTGTGTGCGTTCCCAGTGTTTACGAGGTGGCTGGGGATGTTTCGAGTAATTTCATGTGTTGTTTCTGGACGTCATCGGGCAGTACGTGAGGAAAATGTTCGAGAAGGGTTATTAACGCTTTCCCAGCTATAAAGAGCAAAACAGAAAGAGGGGAGAGAGAGAGAAAGGGTTGGAGTATGGCGATATCAAGGGACACATTTCGGCAACATTCCGACGTTGTTCAATTAAGCCGTTAACCGAACAAGCTCAACGCTGTTAAAACTTGAACACGCTTAAAAATTGCGCGTCGTTGTTTTACGAAGGAGGAGGAACCGCGTATGATAATATAATATGCACTTACACGCGAGTTTGGCCCCATGGATATGCATAACGAATGCGAAAGCTGGCCAGAGTTATAACTCCTTTTTATGCAAACATGAATACACGATAATATGCGTTCGTACATTTGAAAGACTCGGCTGCTCATCTTTTTTAATAGAACTACATGTTTCCTTTAGATCGACTAATTAGTTTCAGACCGACGTGCAAAGAGATTTCCGTTTTCGTGCTCGATGAGAGCTGTATCGAATTATATTGTTGCGAAGGCTACGCTAGTGAACACATATCAAAACTCTAAACAACTCTTTATTTACAGACAATATCTTAACGAATAATAAAAGTGCGTATTCTTGCTCCAACGGTTCAAGAGATTCTGTCGTCTTTCTTCTTGTTAATAACAACATCTTTGTTAAGATTTTCTTGCACGACTATATTTCCCATTGAAAAACAGACAATTTAAATAAAAATTCAAATTGCTTCGCCCTCTGGTTTCCGAGATATCTCATATAATATGGTATTGACCCTCAACTTTGAGGACTGTTTTCACCCCTTCAAAACTGCTAATTACCGATAAAAAAAAACACGTGTCAAATATTTTTCAAAGAACTATAAGGCTCCCATAAGTTTCATCAAAATCGGATTTTCGATTCAAACACATACAAGGTCCGAAAGAACTTACAATTCGACCGCGGACAATGTATTATTATTGGGTTGTTCGGAAAGTAATTTCGTTTTTTCTCCACAGAGGATTTAATTGTATTTTTTGCACCCAACTTCACACTTAAGCCGCATAATCATTATATGTTTTGAGAGCTGATATAGCAAGGCTTGTGTGTGAAAAAGTCCAATTGATTCTACGCAGTAGTTTTTAGTTGGTGCCCTTTTAAATATGGAGAGCAATAAGCAGCATTTTCGTCATATTTTACTTTTTTACTATAGAAAAAGTAAAAATGCTGTTCAAGCCAGAAAGAAATTAACCGATGTGTATGGAGAAGATGTGTTGACAGTACGCCAGTGCCAGAACTGGTTTGCAAAATTTCGATCCGGCAATTTTAATGTCGAAGATGCACCATGTTTTGGAAGGCCGGTTGAAGCTGATAAAGACACGATAAAGGCATTAGTTGATGCAAACCGGCGAATAACAAACGTGAGATCGGTGAGAGGTTATATTTATCAAATTCAACTGTTTACGACCACTTGAAAGGCCTGGGTTTAACCTCGAAGTTCCATATATGGGTTCCCCATGTTCTCACGGGGAGAAATTTGTGTCGTCGCGTTGACGTCTGTGATTCGCTTCTCAAACGTCACGAAAATGATCCATTTTTGAAGCGCATCATTACTGGGGACGAAAAATAGGTTGTATACAACAATGTCAAACGCAAGAGATCATGGAGCAAAAAAAGATGAACCGGCTCAAAGCATTTCCAAAGCCAATATCCATCAAAAAAAGGTGACGCTGTCTATTTGGTGGGATTTTAATGGAATCGTTTTTTTTTTAGCTTTTACCGGATAACACAACAATGAATTCGAAAGTCTACTGTCATCAGCTGGACAAACTGAATAATGCACTTCAATAGAAAAGGCCAGAATTAATCAACAGAAAAGGTGTAGTGTTCCACCAAGATAATGCGAGACCTCATACAAGTTTAGTCACTCACCAAAAGCTTTTACAGCTTAAATGGGATACAATGCCACACCCACCATATTCTCCAAATCTGGCACCTTCGGATTATTATTTGTTCCGGTCACTGCAAAATATTTTAGACGGTAAAACCGTCACTTCAAATGAGAAGGTCAAAAACCACCTCGATCAGTTTTTTGCCAGCAAAGACCAAAAATTTTATGAGCGTGGAATCATGCTACTACCAGAAAGATGGCAAAAGGTATTGGACCAGAATGGCCAATGTATAATTTAATAAAATATTTGTTCATTATACGAAAATTGTCTTTCATTTTCACAAAAACAAAACGAAATTACTTTCCGAACAACCCAATATATCGCCCTGGGTTTCATGAATTGAGGTAGATAATGCAAGTGCAATGACGAGTTAACTCGTCATCGGTCAACAACGTTTGGGCATGATAAGACGAGTTAACTCGTCACCAGTCACCAATGTGTTAACCCTTAGCACTCGAATGGCGCCTCTAAGTCGCCATTAAAAATTTCCACGCTATTATTTCAACAACTTTTACATCGCTAGGTTTGCAGTTAAGAAATCGATAAAAATGGAGCTATCATAGTTAAAATATCGTTTCGATTTTGGAATGGAGTTACTTCGAGTGCAAAGGGTTAACATCGACGACCGAGAGGCTGCATCCTCCACCGTGTAAGAACGTTTGATGAGGTCCTCCCCCTTTAGGTGAAAATTAACAGATGAGGTGCTCTGTGCTCAATTTATAAATTAAGCCAAACGACTTGACTTTTTCTGGAGCTACTAGAAACATCGATTTACTAAATGATATGCAAAAATAATTTCGAAATAATTCTAATTAGTAGATATTAACACTTTACCGACTGGAAGCCTATTAATAGGCCTTTCAATAATTGTCCCGTAACAAAATGAGTTTCCGAAACAAAATTACTTTCCGATCAACCCAATAATATACGACCGATTAGTCAATGGATTAATCATCCGGTAGAGTCTTTCGTAAAGTAGAAGACAAAAATACATACGATTGCAAGAAACTAAAGAGCGTTTTCACTTGACTGGAATCCAAGAAACGTTCCAGCCACCAAAATAAGCGTTTCCTTGGTTCCGCCATTTGCAATGTAATGTACGAAAATGTTGATTTCCATAAAGATCCGCAGTTCGGTTATCAATGTTTATAGAGTAGATCCCGGGCCATCTTTTTCTGGAAAGAGAATAAGGTCCGTCGCAGAATAAAAACCGATCAAATTGTCGTCGAGGTACTGTCATCTTGTTAAGAGTAATGTCGTTAATATTTTCTTGCGCGGCACGGCTGAACGATGAAGTCGTTACGCTGGAACAATGCCAATGTCTAATTCCGTGCAGTTTCGGCCGAGGTTAGCGACACGGTAACGCCGAATATCATTCGTGGAAAACAAGAGGCAGTGACCTACTATGTAGATCGTGCATGTTATATCACAGCTAAGTTCGAGAATGCGGAGAGGAGAGTATCGGAAGATAACAGGGGAGAATCGGTTGCATCGGGTCACGCAGCAACTTTATATCGCTCGGTGGCTTAACGCCGGTGCACGCTCCATCGATACCAGACTAAGTGAGAAGAAACTTTTTAATCCAATACTTTTTAATCAAACGGCCCGAAAAACGATTTCCCATTTCGAAACTAAGCTTCGCTCAAGGGGAGCCGCGATCGATCTTTTCCCGCTTCGAATTGCGTAAATACTCGTTTAAAAGCGCAACCGAGAAAAGCAGAATTTTTTCGTATAAGTAATATCTGTTCAGTGAACGAACATAATCCGTATTAAAGAAAAATAATAATATGTGTAGGATTTATTTAATTTATACAATTGAAATTGTAAACGGTTTAGCAGCGAAATCCAAAACGTAGCGCGATACGAGTGTATATTTCTTAGTTGGTTCTCTTGCGAGATGCTGGTACAGACTGAAACACTTTTCTCGGTCCCTTCGATGTGGAAAACATCTTCGGGGAAAATGAACGAAGCCCCAGGTGGACGTGTCCAAAAACGCGTCTTCTCATTTTGGTTCGGTTAGCTCCGAAATGTCCTCAAGACGGTACGTCTCAGGTATCGTCCCGAGGGTAATCGCGCATTCGCTAATACTTGGCGGTTCATATTTGGAGGTTTATGGTACGCCAATTGCTATTCAGCGCAAAAATCGAAGTCTCAAAGAACAATCTCTAATAAACTGACATCCCAAGCTCTGGCAAAAATACTAATTAAAACTGTATTACAAAGTAAAGAGGGTTTAGCAGCCATTTTTAGTTCAGTTGCATAAATTAAATAAATCAAATTAATTTTTCTCCCTTTTTCGACAAGGGGGGGGGGGGTCGTCCAGGACGTTTTATATTACCGTATTTGTCGGGGTTTTTCAAATAATTCATGACAACCTTCCGGCTTCTATGAATTACTTTCGCAATCTTTGAAATAGAAACATTTTCTTTAGATAGTGTCATAATTGTTTTCATTTCACTATCTGTTAACTTCTTTCCACGGCCCATTTTTTTAGAAGTTCTCCGCAATAATTCACCACACTATATATCAGATACTTCCTTTTCTCGTGTTCAACTGAGAAGTGAGAGTGTAGCATGTGTGCTATTATTTTGTCGGATTACGTTTCCATGAAATCTACCAAAACAACGATTCTAAGAATTTAGGGGCAGTGTTTACGTGTTAAAAATTTCACCGAAATCAATTGACGCGGGAAAAATGGCACGCGTAGAAAGATGTGAGAATTTCTGTAGTTTAAGCAGAAACTGATCAAGAATCGTGAAAAATTGCGATTTTCACCATTTTCGATGGCACGTAGCTCGTGTGTACGTCGATCGATTTTAATGAATATTTCTGCATGCGTATAACTATCATAGATCTACCAGATGCGTCTTTAAAATTTTTTGTGCGCGGCTCAAATAAAAAATATTTAAAAAGTTCCTTTTTTATTAGTCATGTAATTCTCATCAATTCCAATATTTACAAAATTTATTTTGTATATCATTTATTAAATCAATGCAACTAATTGCTCAGAAAAAGTCAAGACGTTTGGTTCAATCTTCTTCTTATTTCTATAGAGTACAACATAATTATAATAACATTATAACAACGGAAATGCAGAGTATGTTCTGGAAATAAAAAATCGGGCTATACACGATATGTTTGCGAATCTTGTAATGTGTCATTGCATGAGTTCACATGTTTTGAGAGATATCATACGCTGAAACAATATTAAAATATATTACTGCTTTTTTGTTCCATATTTGAGTTACGTTATTTATCCGTCATCTTTACTGTCCGTAATTTTCTGACTCTATTACCTATACTTTTCGAATAACCATTAAAAAATAATTATTATAAACTTTTAATTTCGAATTTTGTATAAGCAATATGTGAAATCGTTGAACGAAATTGTTACCGTAAGATATAATTGATCACATAAATAATTTTAGGACGTTTTTGATTTCAAATAGCGAATTTCAGTCCGTGCTACCTCAGAAAAATTCGCGGTGGACAGCGCAGTTTGGCTTTCCCGAGCGCGGTGGAAAATGCACAGGTCTCTGTGGCGCGTGCGGTCGGCTAAGTGTTATAAAAGTTATTTAGGTTTGAAGAGTGTACGAATACTTTTGTCCCCCACCGTACATTTTTGTGCGAAGATCTTCAAACAAGAGATCGAAAACCCTAGGTGCCGTGAAAGGTTAACGACTGTTCTTCCTTCGAAAGTAGAGATCGATGTTTTCCCGAGAACGACGAATGATACGTAAGAACGAACAAGAGAGAACGGAAGAATATTCGAAAATTTGAGGATTCCTGCTGCCGGGAGAGATCGTTAAACAAAATTACTTCAAGATGAAATGTTCAGCCAGAGAATTGGAAACGCACGAGTTATTGGGTGGCGGGGTCACCGGCAAAAACCGAACTAATGTCTCAAAGTTTTAACTAAATTCAACTCCAGGGGACCAAGAGTAAAAAGTTCTCGGAGAGGGAACGGGAGGGGCAGAGAGAAGGAGAAAGAGAGTATTCGCGTGCTTATGGAAAGTAGCTCGAGAGCTGAGAGTATCAACGCGTCGGAATGCATGGACGTGACGGTTTTGAGTCGCATTATCTGTGGAACCGTAGCATGAATCACTCGAAACTTTGGTCGACTGCGAGTTACGGTAAAACCTGCCGTCCCCGGCCATTTAATTTTGCGTTACGGGGCGAATCCGGCGAGCTCGCGTTGCAATTTCCAAAAACGCAAAAAGGGGAAAAAAAGAAGCGCACGCGAGCGAAGAACGATCGAACCCATTGGAAACGCGGCTCCATTGTTTCGCTAACTAATTTATAACGCGATCGTGGAACGTGTGGCGTTGCGGGGAACACGCAAGTGAATTTCGACGGCCTAGAAACACACCCTCCAATTACAATATCGAGGATAGCTATGAAAACAACGGGAATATTGCAGACGTGCTGCAATTATCTTATCGGCTTATATTTGCCACGAATACGATTAATCAAATCGTAAACAATGACCTACCGTAATAAACAGTAATTGCGTTGCAGCGATTTGATAGTATAAGACCCTTCGAAATTGCACGGCCGAGCGGAGAAACTTGCGGCGAATTCGAAAAACGAAAGCTAGGAAGTACTTTCGAACAGCGTGCGACGAACCGTGCGGTTATTTCTGTTGCAGAAATAGATGCTCTATAAATTCCATCGGTTCGAACACCAGAAATTCCAATTTGTTTCGCGATAACGATCTTTATGCTAATCCAGTGATTTTCTGCAAGTGTTTGCTACACCGAACCGTAATACAAATATTGGTTACGAGCGAATGACTGGGTTACGCAAGCTTCGAGTAAGTCGTAGATGCCTGCGCGTGATTACGTTGCCGTACTAATATATCTTTGCTAACTTCGTAACCCTCGCAGATTTCCGATTCATAGGGTTGCCGAACTTTCCGAACATCTACATTTTTAGAGAACAGTTTAAAGAAACTAAAATTGAACGGAACTTCATTTCCTCCGTTCCTGGTTTTATTGGACCTGAATATGGTTTAACGAACTCGGTAAAGTATTATTTTTAATGCAGCAAATGGAAGACGAAAATGAAGAAATAAGAAGAACAATTGGCCAGAGTGGTAAGAGTAATTGATCAAAGGACATATAATTCGTTTTGGACATTAATGGCGACTCTGAGGCGCCAGTTAAAATTGCCACACCAGTGTTTAAAACAATTTTTACATTGCTACGCTTGTATCTAAGAAATTCGTAAAAATGTAACCGTTGCAAGGACGAGAAATAAGTAAGAACACCCATATGCATAAAATAAAATAAATCACGTGGAATGAAAATATCCTGGGTCAGAAGAAATGCTTAGGTTTTCGAGTCGAAGCAGCTTCAAGCGCAAAGGGTTAACACGTTAACTGCCATTGTCTTAACAGGGAACATATTCAGATGCGAAAATCCGATTTTGATGAAACTTATGGGAGCTTATAGTTCTTTGAAAAATATTAAACACATGTTTTTTTTTATCAGCAATTGTCAACTTTGAAGGGGTGAAAACATCCCTCAAAGTTGGGGTATTTTTTAGATATATCGGAAACCTGAGGTCGAAGAAATTTGAATTTTTTTTTTAACTGTGTGTTTTTCAATGGAAAATGTAGTCGCGCAAGAATATTTTAACAAAAGATAAAATAAATAAATAATAAATGTAATCGCTCCCATAAGTTTCATCAAACTCGGATTTTCGCATCTGAATATGTTCCCTTGTAAGTAATGAATGCTCGAAGGACCAGGTTTAGGAAACTGTATTTAAACCACTTGAACAACCGAACTTCAATAATAATATAGTAAACTAAGGGTAACCAATCGTGTGACAAAACACAATGTGTGAACAATATCTAGAAGGTCATAGAAGCAATGATAACTAAGAACGCAATGTCTAAGATGCCATAGGAGCAATATAAGAGTCTAGACTGCGTACAGAATAAGACTGACTATAGAATGAATGTAAAATGAGTGTCACCGAGTGTAATGAATGCGAAGTGTAGCAAGTTAACCCTGATAAAGACTTTGCTCCCTACCCTTGTCGCAAATTTTCCCTTCTCTCTAAGACGTGGGTGGATCAACGAAAACTTGTGCTCGATAAAATAGGCATAATTTAAAACATTTTTTAAATAAATAGAATAAATGTTACTTCAAGAGGCTAAGCTGTTTTAAATTTATCTAATTTCTCTTTAAAAAAATTCATATAAAACATATTGAACTTAATTGATTGAACTAGGGTATGCATTATATTTCTTTAACACTGAAACTACTTATTTCTTTATTAATTACTTTCTTTATTAATTAATTACTAAGTAATTTTCCAGTGTACTGCTTTAATGAAACACACGTTAGAATAAAAATTGAATGAAATTTGAACAGATGCAGTCTTGTTATTATTACAAAATAATGTATATTGTTGGAATTATTGTTCGCTGGTTCTAGTGTTAAAATGCAAGCAAATATACGAATGAAAATAGTTTACAATTACATACAAGTGACATACATTTTTCTTGAGGTGCACTTAACTAGTTCAAGTTTTTACCGAGATGAAGAATGCGTTTTACGTATGCTCGTATTTCCTCTTAGATTACATTACACGCAACAAGTGTAAGTATGACATAAAGAACAGTTTGGAACTAGAGCATGTACACATCTACAAACGATAAAGTGATCTATTTTTTGGCTACGCTTCAAAGAGTTTATTATACTACAGACAAAATATCGCGAATACCGATAATATTTCTTAAGCAATACAGACACGATGTGATTCGTTTGAACTTCATACGCCGATTACATTGTTTCAATGACTCTTTTTAATTAAATATGACAACCGAACGATGCAATCATTACTGACAGAGAAGGTTTCCAGTGGCTTCTTCACTGTGATCAAACGAATAATTGGATTGAATTACACCTGGCGTTCTGGGCTCGAAACTGAAGTTGCAAGCGGAGGGTACTGCTGCAAACTTTCTTTAATAAATATTTCCATATCGTGAGTTGTTTAATTTTCAAGTTACAAAACTTCTTTTTTAGATATTTTTTCGGCACGAGCGAAGTACAAGATTTTCCGGATAATTTAATCGAAAAATGCTTTGTAATTCGCTTGGCTTCACATCGCGAAATTAATCCCAAGCGAATGTAAATGAATCTGTTAGAATTGTCTTTATACCGTACACTATTTTTTAAATGGTAACACATTACATGCTGTATATATTTTAATTACATGACAAAGTGTTGCTTACAAGGGAATATATTTAGATGCGAAAATCCGATTTTGATGAAACTTGTGGGAGCTTATAGCTTTATTGTTTAAACAAACAACTTTTGTTAAAATTTTCTTGCGCCACTACATTTCCCATTGAAAAACACGCAATTTAAAAAAAAATTCAAATTTTTTCGACCTCTGGTTCCCGAGATATCTTAAAAAATATGGTTTTGACCCCCAACTTTGAGGGCTGTTTTCACCCCTTCAAAGTGGATGGTTGCTGATAAAGAAAACACGTGTCAAATATTTTTCAAAGAACTATAACCTCTCATAAGTTTCATCAAAATCGGATTTTCGCATCTGAATATGTTCCCGTGTTAAAAGTAATGGTACAATGGATTCCGCGTGACCCATGTAT
>CM052098.1:16991500-17011266 GCA_028453745.1 Agapostemon virescens
TGGCTCTACCGTGAATTTTTAAAAAATTCTTCGCTTTTCAATTAGAATTGCAAGTGGCCCGAACGGAAAGGTCAGCGTGGGTCGTATACGCCCCACGTGGCACGGAACGTGTTAATGTATGCGGCGAGCCAAGAAAGTAGTCGTGTGTCTTTTAAATCAGAATAACTTTTTTCAAATTGCAATGACTCGACCCTCTTTTATCATTCAGAAGCATCGATTTACCGAATCACGTGCAAATAGGATTTTCAAAAAATTGCAGTTGGTTGAGATTACATGAATAAGTAAAAAAGACGGATTCTAAAAATTTTTTATTTGAGCACGACATGAAAAATTAAAATATATGTTTTGAAAATCTGTATTAGTTATACATACGCTGTACGTAGTACAAAATTGATATTAAATATTGCAGTTTTCTTTGAAAAGAATTCATAAACATTCAAAGAACGATACTCTGGAAGTATTTTTGAGAACATCAAATTGTGAAGTTACTTAAGTAGTAAATACGTTATCTAAGTTTATCTAAGAAGGTACAATCGCAAAGTGACATCGGCAGAGTTTAATAAAACTTTGAGAGGTTTTAGTTCTTGCAAATATATTGAACACGTAGTTTTCTTTAGCGACCATGGTTTATATTCAGGGGGTGCAAACAGTCCTCCAAAGTGAAAGAGAGTCAGAACTATATTTGTTCTAACACTTGGGAAACTATAAGAACTATGGGAGAGATTTAAATATCAAGCTTGCGTATTGTTTAATGCCATAACCACATAATGGTTACACATTTAACTAATTACGGTTGAATTCCATGAAACTGTCATATTTTAATTCTGCCGAGTCATATGTACCGAGATAGCGTGGAGATGAAGCTCATTTTCACTGAAGAGTGCTAATGAATTATGTTAAATAGCTTGGGGCAGGACTTGAATGTAAATACATTGTTCAACGAATTTTACAGAGTACAAAGTAACTTTACGAACTCATAATTAAATAAATGTAATGGTGAAGTTTGTTAATAATGCAGTGGATCCGTAGTACCATTCAACACAATAGCATACTTGATCTAAGCAAAGTAAGAAATAAAAAGGAGCACAAAAATCGTGCATGATTACATTAGAAGTATATTTCTATTTCTTAACGTCCAAACGCCTACAGATTAAAAAATTAAGTCACACAAATTTTAACATATTTAGAAATTCCAAATTCTTACAAAACAATAAATTGTTCAGCAGAGTTTGAGATGAGTGATTATAAAACATTTTCTGTAACGAAATCGTGCAGGTGCAAAATGTTAACGATATTAGATAAACCAAGAAAATTAAATACGAATTGGCAATCAAATATTTAACGAATTCCCCACTATTTATTAATGGAATCCAGCCGTTTATTAAATGTAAGAAATATGCATCAATAGTATTTTCTGCAATGCAATAAAGTATTTACAAAATTTTCGCGATATTAATCAAACTGAGAAAATGAAAAACTAATCGATGACAAAATATTTATGCAATGATGTCATTATAAATGTATCAATCGATTTCACTCTTCGACAAATGTGAGAAAGATGTATAGTTAACAAAATTTTTAAGATTATAACAAACGCATTGTAATGAATATTTCTTAATTTCATGACTGCTAAGGTTCCCGGGATGAATATTTATTTACTAATCTAGATTTGCGAATATTTATGGAAGGTAGTATGTTTCGCGGAATCTACTGGAACAGTGGACCAAGGAACACCTTTCATTTTTTCTCCCCCAAGAGTTAGTTTCAAGTCTGTAAAAAACCGCTGCTAGTTTATCACTCCGCACAATGCAATATTGTAAATTACATGCAACCCCGGAAAATGAAAAGAAAATGCTGCGGAAGATTACGGTGACTGAGGGTTTGGGCCGTAATCCAGTTTATGGATTTGGTCTTGTTTGCAGAGGCAACCTGCCTCGCCGAACAATACTCACGGGATGCAAAGTTCTTATGCATCATGCTGAAAGAAAACAGAAAGTTATTCGTCCATATGAATATTCATGACTTTCGTAAGAATAGGGGAATCTCCTCGCGGGAGAAGCGAAGAGGTGAGCGGTAGTTAGAAACATTCTGACATTAAAAGCTGAAATTAGCTGCGGGGACCGCGTAACTCGAACGTAACGTTGATAGTTCATGCAGTCTGTAGAATCGTACAAGAACAAGCATCACCCGGTGCTCCAAAGACTGCAGTAAATCATCAAACAGCTTAAGGACTGGCTTCCCTCGGCTGCTGTACATATGAATATAAATTGCTACACAGACACGGGGTTCCCCTCTTATGCTAGTTCACGGTATTATTTCCGTACTTTCGGCGACACCGTGTAATCACAACAGCTTCAAATGAAAATATTACTTCACCGACAACTTCCCAACACCTCCGATTCCTAAATTATAAATTTATTCGTGTTCGAATTAAACGTTAACACGTTGAGCGCCACGCGAATTCATAAGGAAATCTCCGTCAGGCCACGCGCGCTGCTTACAATTAGTATTGCGGTACGAGCCATTCCACGCCAAGCGGATCACTTTTGTACATCAAGTCAGGGATTTTGTTTAAATTGAAATATGTTATAGTCTATGCGAAAATAGAGGGGGTTTAAGTCATCATTCTTCTATTTTTGAAATTCTTTAAAAGATACAGAACCTCAAACTTTGCGGTTTTTACAAAACGACCTTCGGAAAAAATTTTTATCTCCGTTATTATTAACCGCAGAAATTTGTTTTGTTTTTAGTTTTCATCTTAAAAGACGGCTCTTTTTAATTAATATTTTAGTTTATTCGTATTGTCATTTTTATAACGAAAAAATATTAAAAATAATTTTATTTTGCAAATTTAACTGAATGTTCGAACTTTTCAAAAAATCGAAAAAAATATTTCCATATTCCGTATTTCTTTGCCTTTCGATTCCAATTTTAAAAATGGTGGACACTTTAAAATTAAAGTCAGGACAGCCAATTGAAGGTCGCGGCGTCCAGCAATTCAGTCAAGTAAGCCGCGGCGCGCAGCGATTCTTAGCCCGTGCGATTGCTCTCATCTGACGATCTTAGTAAATCCGATATTTTTTGTACTATGAACTATACTAAATATATTGTGTATGTCTTGAAGATAAATATGTATATGGCTTAAACAACGAATGATGTTTCTAATTATATGACGAATGAAAAGGGAATTTTTTAAATATTTTCTATTTGCGCCACGTATTAAAAATTTTTAAGACGCATCTTGTAGACCTATGATAGTTATACATATGGAGAAAAATTCAGTAAAATTGATTGACATAGACACTAGCTATACGTCATTGAAAATTGTGAAAATTGCAATTTTTCACGATTCTTAGTCAATTTCTGCTTAAACTCCACAAATTCTTATATCGATAAAATTTTCGATGAAATTCGATGAAATTTTCAGCATGGGTGCAACTAACAAGCCTACAAAACGTGTATTTTAAATTTTCATTGCAAATTGAAATAAAAATGTGTTAAAAAATGTCTTGTTTATTTTTTCATTTAATTTCTACCAATTTCAATTACGTCGAAATTATTTTTGCATATCATTTAGTAAATCGATGCTTCTAATTGCCCCAGAAAAGACAAGGCATTTGGTTAAATTTTTAATAAGTCATTCACTGAAAAGAATTCACTGCATCACCATTCTAAGAAACACCTTTGTCGTATAATTAAAATACATACGGGACAAAGAGTGTTATTTATTTAGAAAATAGTGTATACATTGCAAAAACAATTTCTAACAGAATTTATTAAATATATATATATATATGTATGTTATAAATTTTCTTTGGTAATTATCTATAGTAAAGGTGACCTTGCTGATTTCAATGACCTTCAAATATGTTGATAGTCATCATTCTAAACAATTTTTCCTTATGCACGTCACGGGAACATATTCACATGCGAAAATCAGATTTGTATGAAACTTATGGGAGCTTATAGTTCTTTGAAAAATATTGGACACGTGTCTTTTTTTATTGGCAACCATCAATTTTGAAGGGGTGAAAACAGCCTTCAAAGTTGGAGTATTTTTGAGATATCTCGAAAACCAGAAGACGAAAAAATTTGAATTTTTTTTAAATTTTAACAAAAGTTTTTTGTTTAAACAATACAGCTATAAGCTCCCATAAGTTTCATCAAAATCGGATTTTCGCATCTGAATATGTTCCTTTGTAAGATTTCTTTAGCAAACAGTACCATTTTTCAATGACTTCATTCGTTGTTTAGGGTGGGAGCAGATTCTCCATCCCTCTGAATATATCTCCTACCCACGAAATTTAACCCGGACCTAACCTAACCTAACCCAAAATTCGATTTTGATGAGCTTCAAATGCGTTACTTGAGATTTGATTCTGTTACCGTCGCATATCGCCGTCGCAGTTTCCGGGGTATTTCTAAAAGAGAACTGTGAGGTGTGCGTTAACAGCGCACCAATCATCGCAAAAAATCTTTCTGAATTTAATGGGATCGCGATCTACCTTCGTCTCTATCTGTCTATCTAGATGGGAGCCGATAGCTTTGCTAGACGGGGAACCAGAACAGCAGTGAGGGGTAACCTCTGAAAGCCGAGTTAGGGCAGCCGACCTTGGCGAGTCAGAACTTGTTAGCATGAAGTAGCCTTAGTCTCTTCTCTGCGTTTGATCTCCTGGCTCGAAGTAGGGGGGAACGATTCACAGACTGAGACTGCGAGACCACGAGGGATGTGCAGTTGGCCCGAATCTCAGCTGAAAAATTAGTTAGAAATAATTAGGTAGCATGACCTGGTCCCATGATTGGTCATCCGCCGACTATTGGCTCACTGGCATGTGGCTACGGATGACTGGAAAAGATAGTTCTGAGGTAATACAGCCACCTCCTTGTGTTATAGAAAAGCGCCGCCGAGCATTATTGCTGTCTTGCAGTTGGGACCTTCTGGTTGTCCAGGATTTTTAACACATTAACCTGTTAACTGGGTATGACGAAATATTTCGTCATACATGAACTACTACTAGAATGGTTATGACGACATTTTTCGTGATGGAAATTTGCCGTAATATTTTGAATACATTATATTTTATGTAGTTCTTATTCAAGTAAATCAATTATATAAGTTTACAATTATATATAAACAATAAGTATTAAAAAAAGAAAAAAGTCTCCATTGTGAAATTTTTATATAACTATATTTGCATTTAACAATTAAAAGATTGAAGTGTCTTACGTACGAGTAATAGCAATAAACTTTCTATGGCACCAGAGGAAATGAACTATGTACGATGGAACTGTTCCAGGTCTAAAAGTGTCTGGATTTTAGAATTAAAATTGCTTGGAGCGAGAAAGATTAATAAAGTAGAGTAAACGTTACTTTAAGAGGCTAAGCTGTTTGAAACTTCCATATTCTCTTTTAAATAAACTTCGTATAAAACATACTGAACCTTAATGACAACGTAATAATTATTTTAAGAGGGCATTAAAATTGTAATAAGTAAAGAATAATAAAAACTAGCACCATAATTCTAGATTGCCATGCAATCATAACACAGAAATCTATTTAATCTGAGAAAATAACATTTTTCAGAAACCTCGATGAAGTTTTGCATTCAAGCAAATAGAATGTAATGTGTGTAAAGAGGGAGTTGAATATTCATGCAATTTTCTTCATTGTGGATAGTCAACCGAAAATATGAATTTGCATGATCATCCGCAGTCTAAATGTAATAGTCATAATGGAAATAAGAGGACATCCATTAGTTCTATTTATTTAATATCATAACGATCGTGTCGGCCATGACACAATTTTTTTGAAAATCAGTCTTTAGCATGATCTATTAATAAACTAAGTTTTATTGGAATTTACGAGGTGTAAGAGGGTTACAAAAATCATTATTAATATTAAATTGTCTCGATCTAAATCATGCCAAGTTTACATAGATATTTTTTCTTTTCTTCATGATTTTAATGAACTGAAATAATGCAACAGTATCTGCAAGAAATGCTTCTATCGTTTGCATTTGACACACTTATTTTTGTCATGAATGCATCTCTACAATCTAGTTATAATAAACTTTGTGTTTCGTATTTTTTATTGTTAATGCTTGTATGGTAGCATGCTTACTTACGCTGCGAAGTATTATACTGCAGCTATTCTAAAATTATGTAAATTAAAATACATTTTGGTGTACAATACTAAAGACCCAACTATTCCATAGAATTAGAAAAACTTTGTATCTACGATTGTTGTGTAATACAGCAGTGAAAATCAGCAAACAGAAATGTTATTGAGGTCATGAGAAGCTTCAGGATACCATTGCAGGGATAAATAAGTTGTTTCGATTTTGTATGGCTTTTATAGGCATTCGCGTGGCTGGGAACAAGTTAAGAGGTATTGGCCGTTATTTATTAACATTTATTAAAAGTAAAGAGAAATGAAGAGTTTACGATGATTTTCAAACATGTTGTCGACGCCATCGTTCTGAACTTTCCTTCATGAACGTTACCGCCGCTCGGATTTCGTTTTTGAAATATTCGCAAAAAATTCTAAGCAAATTCTGCCATTTCCCTCTGCACCTGCTGCCCAAGAAATCTAATCCAAACCTAACCAAGATTCGATTAAAGAATGAATAAGCCTAATCCTCCGTGGAGTAAAAGTTCAGAAACGTGAAAATTCTGATGTACTGCAAATATGTTACCCGTCATCGTTTTATCAAAAAATAAATCAATTATCAGATTTCCAATACGTTTGATGGACGTTCTTGTCCATCACGTTCTGCATACTCAAGTATTGTTAAAACATTTTGTGAGACTGTTTACAAAACTGAATTGAAACTTTTTAAAATGAGCCAATAATGAAAATTTAAAGCACACAGAAGCAATTTCGAAGCTTTAATATTGAAGATCATATTAGCTTCATTTTAAAACCGTAAATTAAAACAATACTGTCTAAAGAATGAAAGATAGAAAATCCTTAGAAGATTAAAATACAAATTAAAATGTTTTTTCTGAAAATTGCATTAAAAGATTTGCAGAGAAGAATCATTCTATTCCGTACAAACTGTAGAATTATCTGTATTCGTTTAATACTATACTGGAATTAATTTATTACGGACGATTTCCAACTGATAAGTCACATTTCGATGAATCACAGCAGTAGTAAGATATTTTTCAAACAGCAGTGATAAAAATAAATTCTGAAGTAAAAGCACACTTTTATTATTCCAGGTTATTATTCCAGCCCTTCAGAGAGGTTATCTGTACTGCGAGAATATTCTTATCGCAAGTAACACGCAACAATTCGTCGACCGTTATCTTTCGTAAATTAATTGCATCCCGTTTTAAAACAATCGTCGCGGACCGAATTAATTTTAAAGTTCCACGATAATTGTAAAATCAAAGTTCAAGAGTAAATTCCAATTTCACGTGTTATTTGCCTGTGATAACAAGCGAGTGTAGATATAGAGCATCCTCCGGTCCGCTAATGTAGCAAGAGAAAACCGCGCGATTAATCTGCGACCAATGACTCGAACTATGTTGCTCCTCGGTTCGCAGCACAAACTCGATCACGTTCGACGATAATGCAATTATACGCTAAAAATTAGGTGACATAGTGCTGATGTGTCACGTGAGTTCAACTGTTGTCGGAAGTAAGCACTTTGCGAAGAGAGAGGTTTTCTAAACATATATTGCTATCAATCCTCTGATAGCGGACCATTCTCATAACTGGATATTTAATATTTCGCTGACCGGCAATTTTACACAGAAACTATACTATTTTGCTATTATTTTGTAATTGAATATGGAGGTAAAGTAAAACATTCTAAATAAACTCCAATAAATTTTATTTATACTGAATGAAATGATAAATTAAACTTTGGACATAATTTTTATATAACTTTTAAAATATTGCGCAAAGCTTTTGCAATATTCTTTATCGGCCTGGGTTTCATAAATTGAAATAGATAATACAAGTGCAATGACGAGTTAAGTCGTCATCGGTCAACAATGTTTGGGCATGAAAAGAACAAGGGAAATGAAGTTTAATTACTAATGTGATTACGAGGATCTGTGATCATTGCCGTGCTGATATGCTTTCAGTTAGCTGATATTATAAAGTTGACTTTGCCAAATCGTTTTAGAAACCTTTCGGTTTCCTTTCGGTTCTCTTTGGCTTGTAAGATTGCGGATATTTAACACGTTCATTGCGGCGCCATTTTGCTTAGTTTTCGCGCCACATTTTATTTACCTTTAAACGGAAATAATGCAACTGTGCATAAGCAAAAGACTCGCTTAGCCCATTTGTGCTTTTCTGTTTCAATCGAACCTATTGAAATAGTGCGAGTATTTCTTAATATTATATGAATTATCTATAAGATATTAATTTGTAAATTTGATACCGTCAGTCCCCAGGGACTGACATAGCATTCAACATGTTAATACCAGAACTTACGGACGGGCCAAAATGACTTTCTATTGATTCCTTCGTTCACGGTTATTCAAATTGTAAGAACGTTTTTACGAAGACTCTTTGGATAAACTTTTTCATTAACGCATATACTAATATGAAAGTTGTACGAAATTTGAAGAATTGCAATCTCGTCGTTAACACTTTACCGACCGGAAGCCTATTATTAGGACTTTCAATAGTTGTAACAAAATGAAGCCTAACAAGCTGCTTTTACATTCTAATTTGTAAACAAATTATTAGATAACGTTACCGAGGATGTCGCGTTGATTTACAATAAAAATTGCTGTCAGCTTTGAGAGATCCATTGAAACATTTTCAATCATGTACAATGGACCTTGAAAAATTCTGAAATACTCATCGGTCGGTAAAAGGACCATTTTAGGTTTAGGACCAAGGTTTAGGACCATTTGTTGCTTTATATATTAATTTTTTAAAACATGTTGACATTGTCTATTATTCTGAATATAGCAGTTGTTAGTGCAGTTTAATTAATTTGTCAGCAATTGAGCAAAGAAATTACAATTTGTATATTCTCGGTGAAAATAAACCCAAATTCCGATGTAAGAAGGTTAATTTACATTAATATACCTGAAATTAGGTGTCACATATAGCATTATATTCGGAAACATTCTTACTTTCTTCGTGATTAATTAATCCTTGGTATTTCACGAGAGGATACGTTGTATTTAAAAAAACTGTTCTGAAAATAAATATTCTATAACTTTGTATAATAAAATAACAGAGAAGAAGGTAATGTTGCAAATATGAACACGATTGGCTATTGTATTTGTCGATTACTCGCTTATTCCATTTATTCCAGGTCGAATACTGCACATCATACACGATTGTTATCTATTTCCCATTCACTAAATCATTTTCCAATGAATTAACTTGTACTGCATTATTTACTAAAGTGCAGCTACAAATTGCTTCTAGTTATCTATGAAAGTCGAATTTTTAATATATCAACTTTAAAAAAAAAGAAAACGAGGAAGAATATAAAGTTATTTTGCAAAGTTATATTAAGAAAGTTAACTAAAATTTCTAGTGCATTCGGAAACGCCTCTCCTTCAAGATTATCTCGAATGATGTACTTTAGTTTATGCTAATGATCGCCAAGGCTATTAAGATTTTATCTTGATTATGCATAAACTTTATTTAATATCTTCATTATTACGCTACTATTTATTCAATATAGCGAAGCACGTTCTAACGAGCAGTTTTTGTCAACGAACTTAGAAAATTTAACCCTTTGCGAACGAGGATTTGTGATAATATTGCAAGTATTTTATCCGGTTAGGTAAATCTTGCATTAAAGTTTCAAGTTGTGAGTGAAAATAAAAATATATACTGATCTTATGTTACTAAAATCGTTAAATTATAATTTTTGCAAATTTACGAATTAAAAGTACGCAGCTGATGTTGCCAATATGACGACATTCGTCCTCAAAGGGTTAAACCGAAGGAAAAAGCTATGAAAAATGGTTAATAACATCATTTTTACACTGTATCATCTGGTTCTCGATATATTGGGTTAAAAGGTCCTCGACAAAAACGGACAGTACCTAATTGAATAATGTTATATTTTTAGGGAAACATTTTGAATTTTCATTCTTACTTAAAATCCGCAATCACTTAGTTGCCAACTCAATATTTTGTGTGATTCCTGATAAAAAAAATATCGTTTATAGTATTTAACATAAAACAAAAACATTTTTGATCACCATGAAAATAAGCTGTAAAAACTGTAAAAATATTCTTTCTGAGTATCATTACACTATTTTCGACTTACTAATTGTACTATTAAAACGAATGATAGAATTCTAGAGAATATTCATTTCTAACGACTGACTTAGGAAATTTTTATTTTATATAATGATTTAGAGTCTAGTTTCAAGTTCAGATAAGCGATACCCCGCGAACAGTTTGCACAATAGGAGCTCAGCAACAAGTTTGGTAAATTGGGCATTATAACAATGATGGATCGCATGAATGTAGTTCGAATAAATGGAGTCTCGCTGTCTATAATTACTGAACTTACAGCCGTTTTAGAGTTAGTCTCAGCAAAAATTACAAGATAATTAACATCACGTCAAATGATAATAATTTGTCTAATTTGCACGTTTAACATTTAAAAACTACTAGCCTGCATTTTCTTTTGAAAATAGTAAGACAATCTTGGTGGATTCGATAATTCAAGTGTTAATACATAGAACTTGGACGAATGAAACAAAAATGTTTCGTTTATCGAGGCATTCTAAGAAAGTAGCATTAGGTTTACTGTAGAAAGAGTTCGAAATAGATTATATGAAATAAAATATTATAATTCGATGTATGGATACAGGAACGAATAATATCACAAAGGTAACAACATTTGCCTCAATTTACGATTTGTGATTTGCCTGAATTGCGATTCCTGGGTCTACTTCGATCTGGGAAATCAAAATCTGTTAATTCATTTAGTCAAATTACTAGAAATTTAATACTTGAATGAATATGTTTCATTGCAGACGTTAGAAAGACTGAATTGTCTACAAAAAAGATATTTAAGAATATATTTAAGGTCCTCAGCATCGTTAGTTATACGCTATAAAAATGGTCTGCTATCGGAAGATTAAAGTACCTCTACATTCTTGAAACAACCTTACAACTTTTATCGAATTAAGAAGTCATTTGTACGAGTCTTGTAATAAAATGTTTATTGCGCGCGACCCGCGCTCATTGAACTTCTTTTAATTGTTCTCAAGTAGTTCGTCCATTATCGATAACAAAACGAGAACGTTCATTATCATCCATTATCATCGGTGGTTTCACCCTTTACGAATTAGGATTTTTGAAAATATTCGAAATATTTTCTCGAGGAAGTTAAATCTTCTATTAAAGTTTTGAATTCTGTGTGAAAAGAGAAAGATATACTATCTTATATTAATAAAATAATTAAATTATATTTCTTGCAACATTAACGCTTTAACTACCCAACTAGAAACCTCAAAAATTCCATAAAATCAAAGTAATTTATTTGACGAAGCAACAATTGATTTTGACAATTCGTTTTTTTTATATTAAGATAATATTAACCTTTAAACATGTACAAATAATTCTGTCACCTATATACATACATATGTATAGGTGACATGATAGTTAAAGTGTTAAAGATTGCATATACGAATCTCGTGTCGCCCATGTGACGACAGTCGTCCTCAACTTGAAACAGTTTTTAGTTAAATTATCGAAAATGCGTAAAAATTCGTATAGGTCCGCCTTACAAAATCTGTCAAGTACTTAGGGCCTTTAAAGGTCTTAATCCGGCACCTATCGTAATTAAAGAGAGTGCGATGTTACTTTGCTTTTAATTAACCACTTGACATACAATGTCGAGGCGGGCTCCTGATTGAATCGATGATTTTGTGCATCTAACAAAAATGAATAGATAAACTAGTACCCCTTGCATAAAATATTCGAAGAAACAAATCAAGTGTCGATCATAGTAAATATTTCCATTAACGACAAATGCAAAAGCAATGATCGAAATTGCCAGATATGAAGAAAATATTAATATGAAAACGAATAGATTTTTTTACAGTGTGCAGAATTAACAAATGGGACCGATTAGAGGGAGGGTTTAACCCTTTGCAGTCGTTTCCTTCAACATTGAAAGTTTCTATTCTGTAGAGTCCTTTTTTGCGCTATGCATTCCATGTTAAACTCGGTTTCTTATTCAACAGCGAAATTTTAAGCAATTTATAAAATACATACGAATCTGGTAATACGAACACAGTTTTGAAAAATGATATTGCAATTTTAACCGGCGCCTCAGAGTCGCTATTCGAGTGTAAAGGATTAATCATCCTGAAATTATTAAAAATTTGTTCACCGACGTAACATTGTTTATTACGCTTCGGCATTTATTTAAAATTTTTCTATAAGCTTCACACAGAGGTAGATAAATTATTACCCTATATCGAATTAAAAGAATCCACGTTTTTGTTAACATTTCTCTCAAATATAATTAATACAATTTATAACATATTCAGCTACAAAAATAAACAAACGTATCCAAATACTCCTTGGATCAACTATTGCTTCGTTATTCTCATTTCGAATATAAAATTGAATATTCCAAATAAAACCTGTTAAGCGTAGAATTTAAATCGGTAGCTTTCTAAAATAAATTTACAAAACAAATAATAGATGTTTGGTTGAAATTTGAACATGGTCGGGACACTGGCGACTCTTGGTCAAAATGGATCCAGATCGCGACGTCTTAGGTGTTAACATCGTTCTTATCCGAAATTTAGATTTCGAATAAACCGATTATCGCGGAAATTTTTGACGTTTTCCATACATTACGGTACATAGCATCGCTCCGGGGTTGCGTCACGGATTTGAGATCACTCGGTGCAAGACACGGGGAAATATAGATATTTCAGAAGCGGGGTCCTCCATTTTATTGAACGCTGAACGGAAATGTCTACGGATGCAGCTATTAGAGCCCGCGGCGCGATTTCCTCAATCTCTTCTGTCCCATTCCATTCGCAGTTCGAGCGAGGCTCTGTCAGTGTCTCGTTTACAGATCGCGGCAACAAGACACGTCGAAACTTCTAACCACCATCCGTTCAGAGGAAATAACATTAATTACTCGCCAGACAAAACTCCGCGGCGCGATGTACGGAACACGGGTCGGCGGCAGATAGTTTGCGCTTTCTGTTTAGCAATTAACAACATTCGCACTGGATTCGGTCGCGAGAGGTGAACGAGAGGGTGAAAGGGTTGAACATGGAGGAGAGGGTAGCGTAACGGGAAAGGCGGGAGTGCTTGTCGCAGCCCGACACACATCTTTCTTCCTTCAAACACGTTTTTATCCTCATTACTTTTTCTTTTCGACGGCGTCTCCGAACTCGGTTCAGAGGCCACCACACCCCTCCCCCTCTCAACCCTTTAGCGCTAGTAATTTACCCGTAGCACGAAATAAACCGCCGTTACCTTGACTACTCCCTTGCCGGGTATTTCTGTGAGTTTCCACGGTTGCGTTTTTATCGCATTGTATCGCGCCGTGCCATCGCGACGACGACGACGACGACAACGAAGACGACGACGACGACTGCTACTACCACGTTGAGAACACCGACCAAGAGGGCGGTTTTCGTTCCTTCGTTTGTTTGTTTGTTCGTTTGTTTTGGTTCTCTTCCATCGCGATGCACCTCCTTTTTGGTGCTCAGCTGAGACGAAGGTGCGCGCGTTCCATTGTACCACACGATCTGCGGAAGTTTTCATGTTTTCATTTAAACCGAGGTTCAAGTATACAGTGAACCGCGAAAGTCTTCGCACGCTCTTTGTATCGGAAGAACGTATTCGAAATTGAATTAAACGAGCTAACCCATTCTGAACAATCCGAAGCATTGATTTAACGCTAGAACTACCGAGTAAGAAATGCAACTGATCTGTACTGCTTTGTAGTAACGACAAGACTGTATCTACACTACGCGACAAAAAGATGGCACACCCGTAAAATATTGCTATTTCTGAAAACTTCAAGGCTACTTACACCGGCGGATTTAAGCGCAGGTTACAGATTCTAGTCTAAATGTAAACATCGGGGATCACCGACGCGACAAAATGATGGCACAGTCTTAAAATTCTTTCTCTACAGTTGACACTAGACCGTCAGACTGTTTGTATCGTGTACTGTGTGACTGTGCATTAAATATTTTGTATGTTTCTTATTATCTTCTATTGAAATTACACTATGGGTAGTGGAAAATCTTTATCGGATGCTGAAATAAAAACGATTTTGACATTGTATAAAGAGAATTACTCAGTTTCGAAAATTGCACGTATTATACATCAGAGCAGAAAAGTAGTGCATAATTTATTAAAAATTCCCAAAACATACGGTACAAAAAAGAGTTCCGGTCGACTGAAAGCAATAAGCAATCGCGGAAAACGTGCAATTTTAAAAGAAGCTTCGAATTCTTCGAGAACAGCACGAGAAATTGCTAAAGCAGCTGACGTACATACAAATGTACGAAATATGCAAAGGATAATAAAAGAATGTCCGCACTTAGTTCGAATGAAGTTGAGAAAAAAACTACCTTTAACCGCTCAGCATAAATCAGAGCGTCTGAAATTTGCACAAGAACATATACATTGGAGAAAAAAGTGGCGTCGTGTTATTTTTAGTGACGAAAAAAGGTCTAATCTAGATGGGCCGGATGGTTTCGTACACTATTTTCACGATCTGCGGAAAGAACAAAGAATATTAAGCCGCAGACACATGGGTGGCGGAGGTGTAATGCTTTGGGCCGGAATTGGGTATCGAAGAGTTGCTGAGATAAAGTTTATAAAGAAAACTATGAATAACAAAATTTATATAGATTTGATAGACCAGCAATTATCTAAATTCGGACAGACAATTTCCGGGGAAAATTTTATATTTCAACAGGATAATGCAAGTGTGCATACTGCAAAATGCGTTAAGCAATACATTGAACAAAATAAAATTAGTGTTTTAACGTGGTCAGCGAGATTGCCACATCTCAACATCATTGAAAATTGTTGGGTACAACTAGCAAGGCATGTTTACGAAGGCGGAAGACAATTCCAAAGCCTTGCAAAATTATATAGTTTTTAAATATATTTTGGCCGTATTTTTGTCCATGTTTCTTCTATGCATATTTTTAAGTCAGTTCCGAAACGTATGTTGTCTGTTCTGGAAAATAAGAGAGGCCACACAAAGTATTAAACATAATGTTATATATTTTATGTACGTAAATCACGTATTTTTTTGTATATCTGCCATTATTTTGTCGCACCGATTTTTTGTTATTTTTTGTTTCCATAAGCAAACGGACATTTTCTTTAATTTTATTGTTTATAACGTAGTTTATTTTGTAATAAAAATGTATGAGTACCAAGAAAGACTAGATTTATAATGTCTAAATGATGAAAACATTGAATTTTCGTACTGTGCCATCTTTCTGTCGCGGAGTGTATGCAGACTTCGTACCATTTTGAATACAATGTCTGCTTCAATGAAGAAATTCATTCGAAGCTTTCTGATGAAAATATTTTCATAATTGCAGGAAAAAACAGAAAATCAGTAATAACAAATTTAACACTGTAAACTCAATGTTTACGGGAGACGTTAAAATGACGTATTCTGATATTCTTTATTTATAATTATTGAAGTTGTAAAAGTGCATCATTGACGAAGGAGTCGGCAGATTCATTTCTTTGGATATGTATTATTTTTAAAATGATGAAAAATTTGTATAGACACAGTCTCATTATTTTTATAACGTAATGTAAAATATTTCTTTTGGTGCTCCGTAAACCTAGTGCTAAAATTTTTGCTGAAAACGTTGAGATCGATTGACGAATAGACAAACTGCAAGCAGTTGAAAGTAGCAATAATCGCAATTTTTTATTAGTTTCTGCTGTAAATCCACAGATTGTTATATCCTTCGATGCGCGTCGCTTTTTCCTGCATCAACCAATTTCGATGCAACTATCAGCACGTGTATAAATAACTTACATCTACAAGAGACATATTTTAAATTTTCAGTATGAGCTCAAATAAAAACGTTTTAAAAAGTACCTTTTTTATTTTTTCTATGTAATTCTTACCAGAAGCAATTTTTTTCAAAACTGTTCTGCACGTCATTTAGTAAATCGATGCTTCTAATTGTTTAGAAGGAGCCGTATCCGTGTGGAGCAAATTTAAACAAAATTATTTTGATTTAAAAAGTGCCGAAATATTTTCGTGGCTGATCGTAGTTCATGTCTCCTTTTAACTCTTGTTAAAAACTGTTTCAACATATTCTTTCATTATTCTTTTTCCATTATTCTTTCATTCTTTGCATTCGCACACACACGCGCGCGCGCACATAAACATCCAGCAGTATTATTACTAAGCTGCCAATTTTATTTATTTATGACAAGGACGAGAGAAAGAGCACGAAACAGAGAAAACATTGCAAGAACTATTATTGCACTATTTTCATCTTTGTGAACGAATTAAAACGGAAAATAAATGTCTACTTTGCTCTAGGGCGTTGCAATCTAGACATAGAATTTTTACCTTGCATAAAATCGACAGTTTAATTATTACTGTGTAAGAAATGTAAAATTAAAAAATTTCTATGTGCCCTCCATGATCCTGATACTCTCTGGAAGCATAGAAAAAGAGGAATACTTCTCAGCGAAGATATAAAAGAATTTGAAACTGTTATTGCACTATTTTCATCCTTTTAAACAAATTCAAAAAGAAAATAAATTTCCACTTTGCTCTAGTTCGTTGTAATCTAGATATAGGATTATTATCTTGCATAAAGTCGACAATCTAATTATTATTGTGCGAAAAATGTAAAATGGAATACGTAACAGTGAAGATATAAAAGAATGTGAAACTGCTATTTCACTATTTCCATTCAACTGAATTAACAACGAAAGAAAATTTTTGTGTTTATTATACTGTATCTGTATGTTAAGCGTATGTTTCACTTAATTTAGCTAAATTTCTGTATTTATCACTGTGAACAATATCGTTGTTGCTAATGACCCTAATGGGTTGATGCAACAAAAAATAAATTAAATTAATTAAACGAAAGAAAATGAATATCAATTTTGCTCCAGTTCAGTATAATCGAAGTAGATCATTTCTAAAACTCAACAGTCTAATT
Source organism: Agapostemon virescens (assembly GCA_028453745.1). NCBI lineage: Eukaryota > Metazoa > Arthropoda > Insecta > Hymenoptera > Halictidae > Agapostemon > Agapostemon virescens. The sequence continues at coordinate 17,008,649 of CM052098.1, forward strand.
AGTACTGTGTAAAATATATAAAATTCAGAAAATTTCTGTAGAACCTCCATTCTTTCGATGTCCTAATCACGTGTTTACTTTGCTTATTGGTTAATCCAGCATCGCTTACAATGGAAGCAAGGATAATAAGCGAAGTTTCCAATTTTAACCGATCGACCATTTGTGTGTTCAGGTGAGCACAACTCGATCGGGACGAGAATAGAAAACGTCGACGTTGCGTAATGACAGTAACACCGGTATAACTACAATCTATAATTGATAAGAGTCTAACGGGAAGGAATCGAACATGAATAGAATCGTACCGATATGGGCATGGAATATATTTCATCCGTGTCGGCGAAGGGGGTTGGGCGCAAAAATGTAGTTCGCTCCGAATTCTTTCTTGCCGCCCGCTAGCTTTCCGCGATGGAATATGAAATCTATGAGAGGGATATATATCGGGTAAAAAGCGCGCGCGCGTGAATGGAACTTACTGCTACAGTTGAAAACACCCGGTAAGTCGTCGACTATTCGAGTTTCCTGTTTCTTATTGATTTCGCGCCGCCGCGCAAATTACCGAAGTGCACTGTAGCGAGAAACGTACCGGAATATGCTAAGAAGAAACCGATACAATCTGCTCGGAAAAACCTTCTCTGTCGGCCGGCCTTGGCTGTGCCCGCGGTATTATGCAATATTACGTACAATGCGCATACAACAACAATTCGTATGCATTGCAAACAGAAGGATAATAATGCATCAGAGGGTCGATCGGGCGGAATGCAGTACCTTTCAATTTTTCCGCGGTACGCTTTTGAAACGAGCAAAAATATGCTGGTTCGCGAGTCGCTTGATAAATTCTATGGTTACGGAAAATTCAACGTTCTTCGATGGGTAATTATTTTCTTTGGCAATTTGTGCATCGATTTCGACGACCTTGAAGTACATACTTCCAAGGTCACTCGTTCAACGCGTTACATGTCGGACAGTTTTTCGAAGACTTTCCATTCAGGCCGCGTGTACGATCCATGCTTTTACGATTAAATAAGAAATCAAATGTTTACTGTTTTAACAAAATGCAGTTGAGAAAAATGATCGCTTCAACGCCCCAACGCTATAATAAATGGAGTATACATGATATTAAGACGCCTATATTTATCTGTACAATCAATTTTTTAAAAATTCTTCGCTTTTCAATGAAAACTGCAAGCGGCCTGAACGGAAAGTTCAACGGGGGTCGTATACACCCCACGCGGTACGGAACGTGTTGCAACTTTCCTCTGCGAACGGATGTTACTGACACTCCGTCTGCGTTTTCGAAATATTAAAAAAACTATTTTCCAGCGAATTTTGCCCTTTTTAATTCACTGAACATATGCTTTCGGACTGGGGAGAAACTCCGTTCTACCCTCTGCACCCCTTCACCCAGAAACTTCACTCAGACTTAATTCAAATCCGTTTGAAATGGCGGAATTTGTTGGAATGCAACGAAACCGTAGCGTTTCCAGTCTCAATTGCTTAAGTTTAAGGGGAGGTTTTTCCAAGGACAGTAAAATTTAAAAAATCATTTAAAAAAAAGTTAAAAGTAAAAAAATCATTATATCATTATTTCGAAGCAACATTATGTCATACAATTAAGATATGTACAAGTTAAAAGGTGTTGTTATTTAGAAATTAGTGTATATATATATTACAAAGACAATTTTCTTTTCACGTTTGTAGAGGTTATACATATATCAATATACACTGTAGTGTGATCCAACAGAAGGGTTCCAAAAATAAAATGTTCCAAATGCACCGTACATCTACGTTTAACGCCAAGTGCAAACTGTTTTATGGAATTTCACGCTTAAGCTTTTACGCACAGAAGTGCAAACATCGTAAGCCGTTGTTACCGCAATGTTACAAAGTTACAAATTCTAATAAAATCGTTTAAACTGGTAAATTTCTTTTAATCTGCATATATAGGTTCGTAATTGTTGATTTTCCGTTGCGTACATTTTTTTATATTTAAGAAAAAATTCAGCCCTTAGAGGGTCCAGTATCCAACATTAACACTTTACTGACCGGAAGCCTATTAATAGGACTTTCAATAATTACACTCAATAGAATGAAGTTTAAAAGAACTACTTTTACATTGTAGTTTGTAACGAAATTATTAGATAACGTTACTGAATATGCCCTAAGAATTCTGAATAAAAATTCCTGTCAGCGTTGAAAGATCGGTCGAAAAGTTTTCAATCACAAACTGTGGACTTTAAAAAATGGTGAAACAATGGTAATATTATATGTTTAACGCCAACTGCAAACTGTTTTATGGAATTTCAGTTTTATTCAATTTCAGTCTTCGTAAAATCATTCTTACAATTTGAACAACCTTGAACGAAGGAATCAATAGAAATTCATTTTGACCCGTCCGTAAGTTCTGGTGTTAACACGTTGAATGCTATGTCAGTCCCTGGGGACTGACGGTATCAAATTTACAAATTAATATGTTATAGCTAATTCATATAATATTAAGAAATACTCGCACTATTTCAATAGATTTGATTGAAACAGAAAAGCACAAATGGGCTGAGCGAGTCTTTTGCTTATGCACAGTTGCATTATTTCCGTTTAAAGGTAAATAAAATGTGGCGCGA
>CM052098.1:17011666-17023657 GCA_028453745.1 Agapostemon virescens
TGTCAAAAACTGCTAATGGGTTACTTCATTCACTGCTATTCGATGAAATCCAAAATTTAATTTCATTTGCAAACTGTTTTATGTAATTTCAGTTTTATTAAATATCAAAGTTACAAATTATAATAAAATTGTTTAAACTGATAAATTTCTTTTAATCTGCATATATAGGTTCGTAATTGTTGATTTTCCGTTCCATACATTTTCTTTATATTTAAGTAAAAAATTCTGTCCATAGAGGGTTAAAATTCGCAATCACTTAGTTGCCAATGCAATATTTAACCTCTTAGGCACTGTTGAATTTTTGTGCAAGTAGTTGATTTCCCGTTGCATACATATTTTTATATTTATCCTTTCGCGAGCCAGCTGTATATCAACGACACGCGAATTGAAATAGAACAGGTTTCAGCTGGTTAACATGAAAGCCAGCCGTTACGAGGATTCCCGGCAAGTTTCGAGGCTTGAAGCACAAAGAAACACAACAATGGCGAGTGATGTGCTGTAACAAAATCGCGGGTTTAATCCGCACATTAAAAAACTGAATTCAGGCATCGTTCGCGCGTAGCTGAACGCGTTATCTCGTTCGGGGAGAGCTCGCCAACGCTCAGCAAGATGGTTTCCATTGTCATATTCGTTCGCCGGCGGGATGTACCGCGTTCCATTCTTAATCCATTAGCCGCTTAATCTCGCCTGGCAACATTTACATGTTTCCACGGGACGGGCGAATGTAAAGTTTCGGCGTGGCGTTATCGTATTTTCATCAGGCCTGGAAGTAGTCAGGGCTGTCTGTGTCTATCTGTTTCTATCTGTCTCCCTTTGCCTACGCGAAAGAGAGAAAGAGAGAGACTACGACGAGGACAGCCAGGACAACGACGACAACCTCGGCGACTAGGCGCGATGTTGAGTTTCACATTTGCACAACACATAAATACGTAATTCAAACTGGAGAGACCAGCCATCGGGGCTCTACTTTTGTTAATTCTATCCAGCCCGCGACGCTCCAACGGCCGGTAAAACAGTTGCGATTGTGATACCACCCGATAGCACGTGTGAAAACGCATGAGATCGTTCGCTGTGAATAATTTTCATTTAATTGATGGAAACGATTTATCGGACGATCCTGAGCAAAGCGGTAGTTCGATGCGGAAGACAGTTCAGTGCGTCTTCGTTGACGTGAAATGGTTTGTGATATCTCTGCCCGAAAGATGTTTGTTTTCCTACACTGTCGCCTCGCTGCGTTTAATTAGCACTAAACCTACCGACCAGTAAAATTGGCTAGCGTACATTGTCCTATAAAAGTGACAAGAATTACTTCATTTGGATTCTGTGCAATTTTTATTGCAATGTATGTTGGAATTAACACTAGAACTGCCAAACCAGTTCTTTTGACTGATCCCTAGTTTTTTCTTTCGCAATTGTTGAAGTTATAAAAATGTTTTCATCAAATTTTTGGATGTACTTCTTTAATAACATACATGTTACAATAAGAGTTATATGAAGTTTTAATAGATGCAGTCTCGTTATTATTACAAAGCACTGTACATCGTTGGATTTATTGTTCTTGAAGTTACTTTTATAACTTCAGTATTTGTGAAATAGAAAATCTGGAAAGAGTCATTTAACCCTTTAGGTTTAACGTTGAGTTTTTGTAGTCCCAACAAGGGAACATATTCAGATGCGAAAATCCGATTTTGATGAAACTTATGGGGGCGACTACATTTATTATTTATTTATTTGAATTTTTGTTAAAATTTTCATGCGCGACTAAAAAAAAATTCAAATTTTTTCGCCCTCTAGTTTCCGAGATATTTAAAAAATACCCCATCTTTGAGGGCTGTTTTCACCCCTTCAAAGTGGATGGTTGCCGATAAAAAAAACACGTGTCAAAATCAAAATCAAAATCGGATTTTCGCATGTGAATATGTTCCCGTGTAAATTGATCTATTTCGTTCGTGTCGAGGAACAGCAAGGACATTTGGTTGCCGAATTTTTGGGACTGGCGAGGCAACACGTATCCGAATGGAATTCGAAAGTCCGCGTTGTTCCTGTATGTTGAAACTAGTACAGACAACTTTTATATTACGTAAACATTCGTAGGTTATTTATACGGTACAGGGCAATTCACCCATTTCAATAATTTATTCTCAAACCGTCTTCGGGTTTTCGGTGTTTTATAAATAACGCAGGTTTTATATGGAAATTGAACAGCAATTAGACTACAGAATTTTTCTGCTGGTATGAGACAATCGTTAGAAAATATTTTTAAACTGCGAGGTATTAATAGTGGGTTTCATAGTTCATGCATCTGTACGAAACGGTGGATACGAATAAACTGGTAAACTCGTATTTATTGGCTGTATTGTACTTTACTGCGATCGCGTTTTTCTGAGTTTTATGCGTTCGTGATCCGAATTTCTTATACTTACCATGATCTCGTGGGTTATGTTTTGTGCATCACTGTGATAGGTGTTTCACAAAGAACTTGCAGTCCCGCCTCTGTTATTCATTTAACCCGTTATGGGCCGAATTTTTGTTTTTAATCCAAAAAAAATTGGAAGAACGAAAAATCAGAAATTATAAACCTACATATAAAAATGAAAAAAAAATTTTCCGTTTAAACAATTTCATTGCAATATATTCACTATGTGACTTTCAGGTAACAACGGCCTAGAAAGTTTGCACTTCTGTGCATAAAAGCTTAAGCGTGAAATTCCATAAAACAATTTGCACTTGACGTTAAACATTTTATTTTTGAAATCTCTTTGTTGGATTACATTGCAGTGCATACATATTGGTATAGTCAACTGTATTGCTTATAATTTCCTTGTCAATAAGTTTTCGAAAATAGGTCACAGGAGAGTGGGGTGCTTCGGGGAAATTAGGCAATCTCTTTTCCAAGAGCGATAGCAACTATTATTATTCGTCTGGGATAGTGGTTGCCAAACAATTCTTTGTGGTCCTGCATCTTCCTCAACTGTCAATGACATTTATCCGTCGTCGGGGAAATATTATTACATCTTCATCGGACTCGGAATCTAATAAGGAATCATCGGATCTATTATCGCTAATGCGTCTAATCCTAATTCCTCTGTTATTGCTATCTGATTTTGTATTCATATTTTGGGTTTATGATGTATAAATCGGAAAACAGGAATGGATTCCTGATGAAATTTAACAAGATTGAAGCATGTGTTTATTTTGCTTTGCTCCAGACAAACTTTGGAAATGTAATTCTTATCTGTTTTATGCTGATAATGTGTAGTTGCATTTTTGTCCAATCTCATGATTTTAAAGCGAGTGCCACAATGAAAATTGATTGATGATGAAATTTTGCAAGGTTGAAGCGTGTATGGATTTTGTAGTACTTCAGAGAAACTTTGGAAATGCAAAGTTTATTTTATATTGTTAATACGTGGTTGCATTTTTACCCATTTTACTGATTTTATAGCGAGTGCAGCAATAAATGTTATGGATTCCTGATGAAATTTAACAAGAATGAAGCATGTGTTTATTTTGTTTTGCTCCAGACAAACTTTGGAAATGTAATTCTTATTTGTTTTATGCTGATAATGTGCAGTTGCATTTTCTATCTGATTTTGTATTCATGTTTTTGGTATATGATGTATAAATCTGAAAACAGGAGAAAGCACAAGCTTTATCCTGAATGTACCGAAATCTGCCATAATAGCTCACTGTAACCTCAAAGTTACAAAACTGTATCATAAGAAAACAGTAACAAATTGAAAATTGAAATGCAAACAAATAGGTTATTATTGATATACGAACTCAGAGTTATTATGTGCACTATTTTTAGTTTGGTAATCACTGACAAAAGCACAAATAATATCAATTGGATCAAATGGTTTCGCTTATTTTTACTGCAGACAGTTTGCACAGCATTTATTTTGTTATTTCAGGTTGATGAGCCTAGCAACGGTCATAAATATTAATATTGGTTGTCTTGGCAACGTTATAGAATTAAGATTTATGCACCATCTCATGAAAAAAGCTATAATTAGTTGGTAAAATATCGATAAATTAAAATGTGACCTGAAAGTTACACGGGCCCATAGAGGGTTAATATTGCCCTGATTGCGTTTAAACGGTCGACGATGAATTCTATTATCGAAGAAAATAAAGTGTTGGCACACGTGTCACAATTTTTTAGCTGTAAGAAAAGAAATGATAAGTCTTCCATAAATACAGCCATAAAATGTTCAAACTATCACATGTAATATTTTTATCAGATATTGTGTTACAAAACGCAACAATTTTCCCATTTTTACCATTTCGATTACAATCTGATTCCATTAACATTATATATTGAAAGATCGATGCCACTGTTATTATCAACGATTAACGTAAGCTTATTACGTATTTAAATTTCATATAAAAATATTGTGCAAATTCCCAAGAAAAAACAATTTTTGTAACGTAATTGACTGGTGTGTCTTGTCTTGCAAAAATGCCAAGATTCAATTTATTTGGATTATTTATGATTTTTATTAGAAAGTCTAATTGAACAGAGAGATCTATCGAATCGATTCCTATGAAAGCAATTTTATAATTTCAATGATTGCAAAATAAATCTGAAATCCGTTTACGATATTTCGTGTGCAACGATATGCTAACAAACGGCCTTAAACAGTGCATAACAGGAGAGACTGTTTGCTCGTGAAAGTAACAGTGGCGAATGAACGAGCACGTCTCATTAAAACCTCCAAATAATTATCGTGATAAGATTTTGCGATTCGCGTGCATAAATGCGATTAGGGGAGCTAAATCGGTGCTAATTCAGACAAATCCCTGGTAGCGTGATCAGCTTATTGCCTCTCGAATCACGCGGTTTTCATGTGGAGGACAAACAGACAAATGTACAGAGCGACATATCCTTGTGTACGTGGAACTTGTGTGTGATCAAAGGCTGGAAGGTCGACAGTGGTACTTCGTTTGTTCGATTTAACGATGCGCCGTTAATTAATTCAGTCTCTTCGACGCTAACAAGTACAGAATGTTTCGAGGAACTGGCGGAGTGAGACAAAGAGAGAGAGAGAGGATTTCGCCGGCATGCGCCAAATCAAACGGCCGCGACACATCGCTGACAAAACTACAATAAAGGTGAAACTACGACGTGAGACCGAAATCGAAAATTGCGGTGGAAATTCAACCCGTCACGAACTGCCGCTGATGCTTTCTCTATGACGACTCCGAGATCTCGAATAAACCGAGTTTCCATCCCTACTCGCATCTTTCCCGTTAATATCGTATATACCATATACAAACCATAGTACTCGAAGACGAATCGCTTGTCACAATTTTCTCGTTAACACTGGAACTACCAAACCAGTCAGAATGACTGGTCCTTGCATATTTCTTTCCCAATTGCTGATGTTATAAAAATGTTTTCATCAGAAATTTTCGGATCTACTTCTTTAATGACGTCAGATTAAAAATTTAAGATTCAAGATTTTATTATTACAAAGCAATGTATATCGTTGGAATTATTGTTCGGTAGTTCTAGTGTTAATCCTTTACCATATCATTTTCTTTGTAACTAAAGTTGTTGTAATATCTTCATTACTAAAAATATTACAGAACAGAAAATGAGTCAAATTCGTGATGAAGATTTTAAACAAAGTCTAACAAATATAAATATTGTACCTTTCTTTTTCGACGAAATTAAATTTTATTCTCTTGTAATCAATATTTGAGCATTGAAGTAGATGTAGCACAATAAAAGATATAAATTGCCTTTTCTCTTCGGCACCATTTTTAGTGACGAAGACCTTATAATAACTTAGTAATAACTACTTATAACCATGCAAATATTAGAATTTATTAACCCCTTGCCATATTATGAGTGAAACTCGTGATGAAGATTTTAAACAAAATCTAACAAATATAAATGAAAACTTCATACAATTCTTATTGTAAGGTATACGTCATTAAAGAAGTGCACCCGAATATTTCTGATAAAAACATTTTTATAACTTCAATAATTGCGAAAGGAAAAACTAGGGACCAATCGAAATGACTGGTTTGGTAGTTTTAGTGTTAAAGAGACGAAACCTAAACAAGAAATTAAAGAACTGTGGTCAGACACCACCTTGAAAAATAGCGGTCCCTAAGCGAACGATAAATCCAGGAAATACCTGCGTTAAAACGTAGCATCGACATGCTTTAATGCTCCGATCGCAAAAGAATCGAAGCATATTTCATGTTTACATAAGATTTATTAGCAGAGTGAGTTCGATGGACCCTTCTGGTCTTCTCGGGGTTAAGCGGTAATGGCTGGAACGCCAGCCGGTAGACTTTCGCAATGGATTTGCATGTGCAATGCTCGCTATAGATTGCCGGGTTAACGCTTGTATAGAAGCGTTACTTGCCTCTAGAATGGCACTCGGAAGCGTGTCAGATATTAGGTGGAAAAAATCGACAATTCCCTAACGCGTGGAACAACGGTGACTGTTCCGGCGATAACAATTTGCCTCCTCGTGACAAGAATTGGCGTTGGCTGATACTGTGCTGCTGTTGCAGCAGGTCGCCGAGGACACGAATCACACGGGCACTTGAGTGCGAATTGTTATCACCCGAGTAGTTACCGCGGTTGTTATCTAGCTAGCAACAAATCTTTTTCGTCTACTCCGTCGTCTCTGTCGTCTTGGTCGTCGTTCACGGTGTAGATGCAGCCACGTTGCGGCAAACCGCTTCGAAGCGATACATATCTGAAAACGAGTGGGGGCAAGACGTGAGTCGAAAATCGTGTACGGCATAACTCTTCGTATTTACCGTGGAGGATGCAGATATTCACGAGCAAACATACATCAGTTGCGCATACAGAGGAGTACACAGACCTGTGTACGTACAAATATGCACGAGAATCGTCGGTGTTCCGTGGAATCGGTATCCAGCCTGTATTCTTGACGACTCGATCGTTCACCGAAATTCTCATCATCGTTGTCTGCGTTTTCTTCGATTGCTTAAGGCGAGTTCTAGTTTAGAACGCCACGTTTTCAGCTGACTTCGCTATCTTTTTACCGGGATACTGTAAAGTTTTAATATGAGAATCTTTCTGCGAGCTTCACTGTATCTGAATACAATCGACAGGCATTTAGATATATCTAACAAGGGAACATATGTGCCCATAATTATGAAAACGATCTAAGTCAAAATTAAAAAAAAAATTAGTTTAACAGTTATTTCACACCACATTATTTCAAATTAAATTTATTCAATGTAATTTTTACGATATCGTAAAAAATGAACCATTAGATAGTGGTTGTAATTTCAACATTATATGGAATTCATTTAGTGTTAATTATGAAAGTGGTCTAAGTCAAAAATTTAAAGAAATTATATAATGTTCGGTAGTTTTTTTTTTTAAAGTAAATAAAAGTTCTAATTAAATGTTGTAATTAAACCAGGAACCGTTTGAATAAAAAAGATTCTGTAAAAAACATACTGTGCTCTTCTCTTCTACGTTAATCCTGCTTTTTATACGCATTTATAGTTTAGCCAAAAATGTTTATTCAAATAAATAGTAAATCCGGTCGATGTATATTGCTTTTTAATAATGACAAAATTGCATCCATTCAGATCTCGTACAATTTTTAACGTAATGTCTGCTTCAATAAAGAAATTCATTCCAAACTTTCTGGTGAAAATGTTTTTATATCTTCAGTAATTGTAAACGAAAAAATCAGGAGTTCTAGTGTTAATTCAGTGAAAAAGTAACAATAAAAACTGATAAAAATTAAAATAAAACTTACGAGAAATTTGGAGTGGTAATGTACAGAGTTGACTTGAAACATAAAAGAAATTATTTAACAGTTAATCGTTCGAACATTCCATATATATGTATATAAATTACATATATACAAAACATACATAACATACGTAAAATACATAAGATACATAACGTACATAACAAAACATAACAAAATATAACATACATACATACATTTTTAAACAATCCTCAATAACTCGAGCTAGCGTGCCTCGTTGACCCCCGAACCAGGCAATAAACGTTGACCGTTACCAGCCGACGACATATGAACGTAGCCGCGGTCATTTCGTACCGTAATTTCCAGGAACCGCAGCCTCGTCCACTCCCAACAGTAATTTCAAATCTCGACCAATATGTTCAGACCTCCCAACTGTTAGCGTCAATAATTTGCGAATTCTCACCAGCATACCTTTAATCAAACCGCAGTTTTTAAGATTTTAAGTGAATGCTCGCTCGCAACGATCACTATTCGCAGCTGCGGAGGATATATTTGTAGGTCGTTAGCTCGTTCTATTTGCTATATCGTTGCATAGGAAGTCTTCGATAGTCAACAGTAACGTTAAATAAACATTACTCTCTCCTATCGATAACTTATTCCTCAAAGTAAGCCCCTTTGAATAGACTGCAGATATTTATTTACAATTACATTATAATTAGAACAATTACAATGTTAGAAGCATTGTTCTGTTCAGAATGCCGTGGTCTAAAACATTAAAAGTAATGCATTTCGCATTCGCAAAATACATTAATGTTTTGAATAGTTAAAAAGTTTGATATAGATTCGTGTTCCAATTGTACTGAAGGTTCTACAGTTCTGAACGTTCTGAATGTTTGCTGTGTACTAGTTTGTTCTAAAGTTCCATGTGTACCAGTTCTGAAGTTCTAACTGATCTGGATGTTCGATGTGTACTTGTACATGGTTCTGAATGATCTGTCCCTACCACAGCTCGAGAAATGATAATTCCTTCGGTTGCGAGAAAAAGGCATAATCTTAAAATTGTGCGACGCATTTTAACCCTAAACAAATGATATTTTTCAGAGATTTTATTTTACAATTATTAAAGTTATAAAATTACTAGTTATAATAGTTACAGTTATAGTTATTGTAGTTATATAATTATTAGTTGTAATAGTTATAGTTATTATAGTTATTGAAGTAATAGGAATCGATTTAACTGATGTATAATGATGTATATTGTCTGGTAATAATGACAAGACTGCATCTATTCAGATCTTATCCCATTTTTCTTACAATGTCTGCTTCAATGAAGAAATTTAATCGAAGCTTCCTAATGAAGATACTTCTACAATTTCTGGAATTGTGAAAGAAAAAATTACGAACCAGTCATTTTGACTGGTCCGGTAGTTCTAGTGTCAACCCTTTGCACTCGAATGATGAATCTGAAGCACCCTTAAAAATTGTCAGACTATTATTTAAAAGAATTTTTATATCGCTATGCTTGTATTTCTGAAATTGCTCAAAATGTAATTGCTTCAAAGACGAGGGATAGTTAAAAAACCCTATATGTATGAGATCAAATAAATCGGCTAGAATGAAAATATCCTAGGTCAAAAGAAATGCCTTAATAAAGAAATTCTAATCACTGAAACCGTAAAATAAATGGCAAAGCAAAGTGTTAAAAATATGATTATAAACATTTATATTTTCTACTCCAGATTCATATCATTCTGCTAAAAATTTAATTTTGTCAATTATCATCGTTCTAAAGTTTCTCTCAATAACATTGATTAATATTATGTCCAATTTCGTATGATCGAAAATAGATGAATCTCGATGTAGATTTTAAACAGATTCTAATAACTATGTATATTAAAAATTTCCTTTAAATTAAAATAATACTCTATTTGGTTGTTGTTAATATACATCCATTGGAGAACATACAAGCATAAAATAATTATAAATTTTCTTTTTCATTTAGCAAATTGCGGACTATAAAGAAATTCTAATTACTGAAACCGTCGAATAAACGGCAAGGTGTTAAAAATATGATGTTTCTTTTCACTAAAAAACAAATACTAGAATTTACTGGAACCTGTTTATAAGAAACGACGAAAGTGGTTCAAAGAAATTTCAATAAGCTTACGGCGATGGAAGTATATTCTTCAATTTTCCAAAGTATAATCATCCGAAAGATTGAAGAAAATGGAACAGTCTGTTAAGTTCCATCAAACGTAATGCTTGTAAAATGAGAAGTTAACTGTTCCATTGCGTGAGAATGATATCTAGAATTCAATAACGCTCAGACAGCAGACCAAGTCTCTGGGTAATCAAAGTATCGTTCCTCTATTTCGACATAGAGCAGAGTCGAAGTGCTCGGATGCGATACAATATCAGTGTCTACGTCAAGAAGAAAAAAATATGTATGGAAGACACGAGATGAAAATCGTGTACGACGCAAGTTTCCGTATCTACCACGGAAATACGGATATTCCGGTGTGCACATCGTTGCACATGGGACATTAGGTACATAGAAAATATACAGGTAGATCCGCGGAACACGCTCCAAGTTCATCCCTACGGCGTATGTTTCCTAACATGATCATTCTCTTACTGCGAGTGCACCTTCCTCGTCCGTCTTTCCATGCATTTTCTTTGTGCCACGCCGTACGATTTTCATTCAGATGTTTCCTCTTATCAATATACATCGATAATATACAAACACCAATGCCTTCGATTTACATTCGAATCGAATTTGAATAGCATTTTGATCAAATCTTTTCTCTATATGTTCATACTTTGTCGACTACGCGTTTAATAGTCGCCATTGTTATTGAGATAAATGATCTATCAGGTTTTTATAACTTTTGTGCTCGACAAAACTACAGTGCCTCAGAAAATTATTATAATAACCTGCATAAATGAATTTTTGTATTATATCAACGATTTTATATCAAAATTATTGATTTTTTAATATAACACTTGCTATATCGAATTATTAACATTTTTCTCCATTACTAAAAATATTACAGAAGAGAAAAGACAAATTATATCTTTTATAATGTTACGTCTACTTCAATGCTTAAATATTGATTATAAATGAACAACATTTGATTTCGTCTAAAAAGAAAGGCCTAATATTTATATTTGTTAGAGTTTATTTAAAATCTTCAACACGAGTTTGGCTGGTCGAAATATGACAAGAGGACAAATCAAGTGAATATTATAATTGACTAGTGTATAGAGGGTGCTTGAAAAATTTTTAAGTTTCTAAAAATACAATTAGTTAAATATAGTTAATTTACTGTAAGAAGGAGAAAATTGGAAAAAATTGCAATTGACAATAAAATCTTTTCTCTATATGTTCGTACTTTGTTACGTTTAATCGTCGCCATTATTATTGAGATAAACGGTCCATCAGGTGTTTACAACTTTTGTGCTCGAATAAACTACAGTGCCTGAGAAAATGATTAGAACAACCTGCAGAAATGAATTTTGTTTTAAATCAAGGATTTTATATAAAAACTATCGATTTTTAAATCTAATCCTTGCTATATCGAATTATTAACATTTTTGTATGAAGTATTCACCTCTTACCATATAATTTTCTTTGTAACTAAAGTTATTATAACATCTTCATCGCATATTTTTATTAAATTACAATACGATACAAATACTTGTATAATAATATTTATATTTGTTCGAGTTTACTTAAAATTTTTAACACGAGTCTGATTCCTCACAATATGGCAAGGGGTTAATGTTAAAATTTACAAATACACATTTAACAGCACTTTAAACAATACTGTCCATTGCATGGTTAAAAAATACATTTTTCGTATTGTAGCTCTAATTATTTCATCATTTACTATGGGTGCTTCCTTTATTTCGAAAACTTAAATATCTCGCGACGCACTGAAGCTACAAAAAAGAATTTCTTTACAAAAATTGTTCGGTATGATGGGGGAAATTGTTTGATGTAATCTTTTTTCAGTATTTGAACTATGGGGCTGGAGGGAAGGTTTAAAGACAAATTAGATTTTATAAATGGAGCTACATATTTTTCTCGAAACGAATTCAACGACATATCACGTTAGGTTATTTACTGTTATAAATACATATACAGTTATATAAATAAATATGAATATATAAAAATTATATATGAATACATAAATGTATAAAGAATTATTTATTAAGGTTATATTTATACTGAAATTTATACTAATTTATATACCGGTAGGAAGTTATT
>CM052098.1:17024057-17035334 GCA_028453745.1 Agapostemon virescens
ATGCAATTTAAATTCGCTAAATGCAATCTTACAACTATCAAAATGTTACGTTAACTAAAGAGATATCCCTTATGTTGAGAAAATACAGTAATAATATTATAAAAGTACATTCGTGTGACTATTTCTTATATTGTTTGAATCTATACATTCTACGAATGTACCTAAATCTGCACTTTGACAGCTAGTTTTATCAACTTTCATACATTTAATAATTTTCTATTTTTATATACTGCAAAATGGTTGATCACCTGTTTCTGAGATACATTTCTTTAAAATGTGACGTTGCAAACGAAACATAATTCACCAATTCGAATTATAAAACAATAATGGTGTAATTGTTATCCTAGTCTGGTTTATGCAACTAAATTCGAAAACAAAAACTTGTGAGAGTTAAAGCAGCGTGTAAATTCGGCTTGTTAAAAGTAAATATTCATTGTGGTATAGAACGTATTATTTGATGTATCAGGTGGTCGTATCTCTGTGGTACGGTAATTTCAAGGGAAGTTTCAATCCAACATCCTAGAAAGTGAAAACCACAGACCGCGAGACCTGTTTTTCCTATCGTTTCAAGCGACGCTGCCTAATTGATAAGGGTAGTTGTACTTTTGTGTCAAAGATACAGTGCCTGTTCCGTCGGACAACGGAACGATGTGATGCAGGGAAGCATTCGGGAGCATGCAATTTAGGGGGACACATAAGGTGCTCGGCAAACAAGTTGCAAACTGCATCACATCGAGTTCTCGCAGTATTTACCATTGAGATGCAGATACCCGTATGCAAACACGTAGAACCTGTAAACAAGGCGGAGACACATGCGCGAGACTTCGAATTACGGGGTTGGTGACTAGCCCCCATGATGTACTTTTCCTAACTTCGTTATCCCATTCTCATTGCGTCGCTGCACGACTAACTTCTTCCTACTGATTACGTGATCTGAGGGATTTTGATGCAGCAACGGACCAATAACCACTGGCAATCGCATAATCATTTCTAACTTGATACCAAGCTATAATATAATATTCACTCTGCTTTAATAAATCGTTTAAACTTTATCGTAAGTGCAAACGATGTTGTCATCCGTTTTAAATTACTTTCTAATGTTATTCTTCTTAAATAATTGACGAAAGAGTTTTTACTACTGCTGTTATACATTTCATGGCGATTTTAAACTTTAGCACTCTAATGGTTCCTCTGAGGCGACACTGAAAATTGTCAGAATATTATTCAAAACAATTTGTACGTAACAAATGTTTGTAATTAAGAAGTTAGTAAAAATTGAAGTGTTACCGTACGATTAACAGTAACTAATTGAAAGGAACAATACATGAAAGGGAATGAACCACGTGCAATGGAATTATTCTCTGACAGAAAGATGTTTCGAGTTAGGAATTAAAATTACGTGGAGTGCAGAGGGTTAATGTCACCACTTGTCGACATTAAACAAAATATAATTAACAACATGTTCCTGAAGTATAATCTTCATTTTTTTATACCAAGATTATGTAATTTATGTTTAATTACTTTGTGGTTGTCCACATTAAACAAAATATAATTAACAACAATTTTCTGAAGTATAATTTTTATTTTATTATGCCAAGTATAAATAATTTATGCTTAGCTACTTTGTGGCAATAAAGATTTTCCTAATAAATGAATTTATACAACGTTTTACATGTTATCAATTGTGTAGAGGAAACTAAATAAATATTTAGCGTAATATTTAAAATTTTTAAATGGTCCCATTAATGTGACCAGAGACTATAAATAATCCTTAATATGTATACACTATTATATACGTATTACTTCAGCATGCGCCGCCAGTTTGAGGCTAGCACTTCTCGGGACTCCAGGAAACTTCGTTTTGTCAAGCCATTTAGCCCATTTTTGCGATTCTGAACGTCTCGAAATTTTCAGAATCGCACCACGGCCGCAATTTCATTCCGATCGAGCTCAAAATTGGTATACACACGTGTCCAGTTACTAGTAGCTAGCGTTAGAAAGGAATCGGAGAAACTAAAATTTTTTACCGTTTCGGGAGTTGGGGTCGTGACTTCCCACTTCAGTTTCCCAACTTCAGGAATTGCCCGATTCCACCGAGCTCAACATTTTTCGTAATACGATTCCGATCGACCTGAAAATTGGCATACACTCTGTCTATTGGTCTAGAAACGTGTAACCAAAATTACAAAAGAATCGGCGATCCAAAATTTTTTTCCAATTTTTTCCAATTTTTCGACAGGTCGTCCCTCCACTATTTGGCAATATTTGGCAATCTTTGAAGTCGTGCCTCGACCAAACTATTAGAGCTATCGACATGGTTCAAACGCTAAAATCTTCCCCAAACCTTCCTCTTTAATATGCATATTTCTGTGTTATTTATTTTATTATTGAAAATAATGTTAGTTGTAAGTATATAAATATAAAATTTTTATATTATTGCGTGTTATGGACTCTCGTTTTACAAAGTGGCATAACTAGATTGGATTAGGGAATGATAATACTTAACTAAAAATTCATTCACTAGTTTATATTTTAACCATATATCTTCCTCTTCAAACAATGGCATTATATCATTCAGGACATTCTTAAAATTGAAATTAACAATCTCTGTGGTTATTTATTGTATATGGAATGATTTATTGCTGGTAAGATATGTAACGTAGATCTTACTTAACTGATTCACTGAACTGTGATAGAAGCGTGTTTGCAACCTGAGATTTAGGACATTTGTGATTAAAGTTGCTCTGCAACAAAGTACTAATAGTTTTAATACAAAACTAACTAAGCTAAATTAACCCAACATGCTGCATTCATATTTATTTCTCCATCAAAAGGAAAAATCTCAAAGTTTTGTGTGAATAATCATCATTATTCGATCATGTGTAAAATTGCGTGCTTGAAATAGGACAAAAGTCTACTTTTAGTTGCAATATAAGCTCTTCTAACTTTGTTATAATACTGTAAGTGTCGAAGCTTCGCTTTCATTCATTCATTCATTTTTCTACCACTGCATACACATTTTCCGTTCCTATGCAATCTCTTTTATCCTTTTCACTTAGAGAAATTAAAAAAACCAACAAAATAGTTGACTCGCCACTGTTTCCCTCGTTTTTAATGGACAAAGGTATACGTATAAGTTCCTGTTCGATCAAACTCTGGGGGTAGTACAAGGCAATATTGGGTAACATGATTTTCAGCCTAATTGAATTCCAGGTAAAGTGGGACTACATGCTCTGAAATTCTGTAACCCTTATTGGTGAAATATTCGCGAACGTATAAATCCGATCGCTTAAATCGAGTTCAATAATTAGGTCGTTTATTCCGATAACCTAAATAACTAAAAGATTTATAATATTCGTAGAAGTCTCGGTAGTTGATTGCAATTGCACCTTTATCCAAAATGTCGGAAGCATAACCAAATAATAATGAGTACCGCAGCATCTCTCAGTAATTTTATTTATCTAGATTTTAAAATAACTTTCTCAGCACACCACTGTCATTGTATCGCTTGATATTAATTAGGGGATCATTTCGGGGGCATTAATTATAATTTTTAACATAACAATATACTTTCCCATTCAATGATATCTTTTTCATTCAACTATATTACTGTGTGTTACTGTGTAATTGCTATTTTCTTATATAGTTAAGAGTTGAGAAATAATTTAAGAATTTGTAACACGTAAAATAAAATGTAAAAGGGTTTACTTTATTTACGATGTTTATTAGCAGCTTTAGAACTGCTGCATATTAATATTAACCACACACCACACACCACACACGAAATGCATATCTGCGTGCCCATGATTCACAAATTGTTTTGGCATTTTCAAGATGGCAAACAGCTATTTCATAAACCAGAACAAAGCTGATATTAACTTCGTAGCGCATTGTGTAATTTGCGATTGTACTGAATCATGTGCAAAAATAGCGAACATAACTTATATCAACACGTAACATAAACATTACGTGTCTCGTCTTATCAGATGTTAAACTTAGAATCAGAGAGACAGTGTTATCATGCTTGTCACGTATTATACATATTTTTGTTTCTACTTATGAACCATTCGTGACGTTTTTATTGCAGTATCTCGTTCTATTATCTTAGCCATATACAATATGAGAACATTCTCACGAAATAAATTGTTTTTAAATTAAATTATAAAAATTATTAATATAAATCAAATTGTACGTGTTATGGAGTACAGTTACTGCAGTTATCACGAGTTATTCTACAGTTTGTTCTTCATCGTATAAAACTATTACAAGGAAGAAAGAATATATACAGACTAAGCAATGTAACACTAAACTTACCATGCGCAAGTTACACGACCGCTTCCAGGCGGAAGAAATTACCAGAAATTATTACAATTGTAAAAACATCATCATTGAAAATATTTACACACAATGGTTTAGAATTGTCTACAGCGACTATCGACTTGTGTAAAGTTTCACTCCGAAAACGCCTGATCGGCTTTAATGTAAAAGTGACATTAGCCAATTAAGGTGTGTCTCATAGTATCTGAGAAATTAGTTGTGGCGGCTGTACCTTTTGCCCTCACCAACAGAGGGACAGTAAAATGAGAATTACTAACTTTCTCGTTAGTACTTGATCCACCTCGAAAAAATTCGATAATTTTTATGTTCATTTTTATCTGTATATTGTTAGTTTCACGTTCCTTCGTTTGTTGTTCGTCACATTAATTTAAGACCTGTAGTAAATTAAGATTTAGTGTTCATTATTCTGAATTTCAAGGTGTTTACTTAACTTCCAATCGAAAGACTTAATTTCACACTGAATTACTTACGAATACGTGAAATATAATTCTGCGACTATTTTCTCAAACCTCTAAATTGTTTATACAAATTGAATTGTATTATTTTCATTAGATAACGTATGTCAATTATTTGAGTGTTCGGTAAATTTAGTGTTAACACTTAGCATTCGAGTGGCGACTCCGAGGCACCATGGAAAATTGCCACACTATAATTTAAAACAATTTTAACATCGATATCTTTTTAACTAAGGAATTGTTAAAACTTTGACGATTTTAAGGACGAGTAATAACAAAAAGTCAAGTACAAGACGAAATAAATCATGTAGAATGAAAATGTCCTCGGTAAGAAGAAATACCTTTATCTTCGAGTTGAAACAGTTTCGAGTGCAAAGAAACTTCGTCAAACGTTTAACCATTGCGTTAAACAAAATACGTGCTTCGATCACTTTATTACACAGAATCATTAAGGATGGAATACACTTTAGAGCGTCTAAAAAATAGTGACTTTTAAGAATTTTTTTCTGAATAACTACAAAGCGAATCATTCTCAAACTTTCATGATATTATGTTCTATATTTGAACAATACAAAAAAATTTCTATTTTAATGATTAATGTATTTTTTTTCGCAATATTTATAAATATTCACAGCTCCGCGCCATGCGCATCGTCAGTTTGCGTATATGCTAGAGCCTCTAATTTTCATCTGAAACAGGAAAACAAAAGTTCTTTTTTAAACCTTATAAAATTATCTCGTCGATGAACTAAAAGAATTCCAACAAAAAGTACAAAAATGCAAAATTTTTTAGCTTTATTGAAAAAGTTACGTTTTTTCGCTAAAAATTTCGACTTTATAATGTAAATTGAAAGGAAAAAATGCAACTATTTAGGAATTTTTTTAGTTCATCGACTACATTTTATCATTACCTAACGAAAAATCGCCTTAGGAGCTCAATTGGTCCAATAGAGCGTTCTGTATCGTGTACACAAGATTCAGAAATATGATATTGAGAAAAACGCGTTTAAAGTTTTTCGACTGTTAGAGTAGTAGTTATTGAACACTTACTTTTGGAGGAAACTAATTCGCTATACCAAGGCCATATAGTAAGCCTTCTGTGGCTTAAAAAAATTCATTTTGCTCCATTTGGTGCGTTCCTGTCTCGTTTGCGCTGCGCGTCATACGTATCGGCAAAGAATTTCCATTGTTGCCCGATATTAATATTTAATACATTCATTATTTTTAATATAGCTGAGTAGCCCTCGTTAAAAATGCCAGCCGCAATAAAGGCGGAGGTTCGATAATTTTTGCTCCGGAATTTAGATGCTTTGGATTTAGGCGCCAAACCGTTGAATTGAAACTTTCATTGCAATTCTGTGCGTGTCCACCTAGACACCTGGTTAATAAATCCTCCTTTGAAAGTTTTTCATATATCGGTTTTAAAGGTTTAAGGACATCTGGGTGAAGTGTACTAGGATGATTAAAATTATCTAATTCACCTTTCGCTTCTGCTTTGCACCACTTGCACCTGACGCTTACCTGTTCGGCTAGCTGTATGTCCCAAAATACATAACATTTTGCTCCGTAACTTTATACACGTATTCTAGACACATACTGGAATCAATTTCAAACAAAACAAAAAAATCGAAAATTTTCATCTTATAAAGTGTATTCCCCCTTTAAAGTACCCCCGAATCTGCATAGTTTCGAAAAGATTGTATTTAGTACGTGGTCTATTTCGAGGAACAGTCGCGCGTCGCTAAACAAGGGGGTTAAATCCGCGGCGCAAATAAATCCGTAAGGGCAGATTGTGGGACGCGAAATTCGACGACTCATCCGTGCAATAATTAGGCGTGTCCGTTGTGTTAAGAAGACCACGTGATGCTTGTACGTAACGCTGCGCTCAGTTTCCCCCGTATTTACCCTCGAGATGCAGATACCCTTCCGTGCAAACATGCATCACCGCGGAAACACGGCGAGGGCGAAGGGTGTGGCGGGCGTGCACGTACATCCCAGGCATCCTTTCGAGTTTTCGAATCGCGTTGAAGAGCAGGCTCCACGGTGTACTTTTCCTAACTTCATTATACCGCGTCGCGGGCACCGGCGTGCTTGTTTGTGCACTCGTTACATCGGTTTGCTTGCACCTTTATCCACCCCTCTCACGATTTTCGCTCTCTCGTCAGTATGCTAACGCATTCCGTCGTTCGTTCCGTGGCCGAAGAGAATGGATAAAAGGGCGCGCGGGGGTGGTTAGGTGACACGGGGAGGGGGAGGAAAAAAAATTTCGTCGAATCGAAGCAACCCCGCGGCCTGGTATACATAATACATACGAATAATATTAGTCTGCGCCGACGAAACGACGCTTTTTGACGAGGGGTCGTTGTTGCCGTCGACGCTCCCATACGCGCATTTTCATGGGGCTTCTTTCCTTTCCGACTTATTTTACCAACATCGCACGCTGTCCGAACTCTTACGAGGGTCGCCAGAAAATTATTAACTTTCGAACTTATACATTAGCGGCTTAACACTGTTAATTGTTTTTAACCATTAATGTTGCGGGGGCAACACCGATGGTTGTCCGTGCCTAATCGTGTCTTCGGAAATTTGTAACGCATAAATGAAAAGTAGGTAGGAATTTTACCCCGACGAACGGAGTCCACGTGCGACGCACTTGAAGACACGAAAATTAGACAACCCTGGAATAAATCACGATAATCCCTCATTGACCGTTTCCCACTCCTTCAGGTATACTACTTCAGACACACGCCTTCAAGCACAATACTTCCATCATTTCTACAACCAATTAAAAAATGCTACATTCTTCCACATCGAACTACCCTCAACCAATCACGACAAAACCGAGGTGACAATAGAAATCGCGAACAAGACTGACAAGAAATCGCAAACAGACGAATACAAACACCGCGAACAGAACAGAACTCGAAACATAGAAATCGCGAACATTCCAAAATGAAAATAAAGAAAATCGCAACCACTATAATCGTGTAGTTATTACGCGACCCAAAATGCTCAGCGACATTCCTTATACGCTGAGAAGAAGGTATCACAGAACTGACACCTTTGCATACAACACTTAACATTAGAATTACCAAATAATAAACGCGATGTATATTGTCTGATTATAATGACAAGACTGCATCTGTTCAGACCTTGTGCCATTTTTATTGCAATGTCTGCTTCAATGAAGAAATTCATTTGAAACTTACGAATGAAAATACTTTTATAATTTCTGGAATTGTGAAAGAAAAAATTACGAACCAGTCATTTTGACTGGTCCGGTAGTTCTAGTGTTAACGGCCAAAAGGCCCCTCTGCGGGGTATAGTACTTATGCCATAGAAAATGAAAGACCCCTATAGGGGTGTATAAATCGTCCAATCGATTACCTTGTAGGGACATTTACCTTATATACAGTCCATTATATCCAACATTCGCACGAGGTTAATTCAGCGTGTGAAAATCGCGATATGGACCGTTTATTTTGAAAGTGATACAAGTCCATTTTACTAAAGAATGTGATATTACGTTACTTATACTTGACTTAGTGTAAACTTTTTATTTATACTGGTAAATATTTAATTAATTTAATTAATTTAATTAAATATTAATTATTACCATTATTATCTTATATACCCCCTGTGTATTATGAATATTTCAAAAGACTGCCATATAAAGAGCATTGTATAATAGCAATATCTTGTGTTAAGTTTAATAATACATAAATATTTTAATAACTACTTCTATTTTACTCATTGTTATTTATAAACGAAATTGGATTAATGCAGAGTACACTTTAAACGATATTTAATTTTTCAATTTCATCAATTTTACAATTGACCATCTACAAAAATAGTGTTGTAAGTGCATTTGCAGTCCGTAAATGTATATAATTTTAGTTAAGTTCGTTCAAAGGAAATTCATATAATCAAATTACATATTGATAAATTAGTAGAAATATTGCCTTGACATACTTAACCCATATTTTTTAAGTGACTAATATGCTAACCCTTAATTTTGTCGAAGCAACAGAAAATGGACTTGCACCACTTTCAAAATAAACGGTCCATACATCGAAGTGCCATGCCAAGGATTTCGCCTACGTAACACTCCTAATCTTTGCAAAGTAGGGTAAAGGGAGGAGAGAAAAGGAAAGTAGAC
Organism: Agapostemon virescens; assembly: GCA_028453745.1. Taxonomy (NCBI): domain Eukaryota; kingdom Metazoa; phylum Arthropoda; class Insecta; order Hymenoptera; family Halictidae; genus Agapostemon; species Agapostemon virescens. The sequence continues at coordinate 17,033,009 of CM052098.1, forward strand.
CGTTTCGTTCTGAGCCTGATAGAAGACTCGTCGGTGAGACTACCTAACAGGGCTTGCCTTAGACGCTGGGATATACAGTGGCTCATAAAAGTATTCGGACACTCTTTAAATCTAAATAACTTTTTTTAAATTGAACCAAACGTCTTGACTTTTCTTTAGCAATTAGTTTCATTAATTTAATAAATGATATGCGAATTTTGTAAATATTGGAATTGGATATATTGAATATTGGAAGGCAAAAGGAACTTTTTCACGTTCAGCCACGTATTAAAAATATTGAAGATGCACATACAGAAAAATTCATTGAAATCGATCGACATACACACGAGCTACATGCTATCAAAAATGGTGAAAATCGCAATTTTTCACGATTCTTAGTCAGTTTCTGCTTAAACTCCACAAATTCTTACATCTGTCTACGCGTGTCATTTATTCCCGCGTCAATCGACTTCGGTGAAATGTTCAGCATGTGTATAACTAACACAATTCTGAAAAACGTATATTTTAAATTTTCATTACGAGTTGAAATAAAAATGTTTTAAAAAATGCCTCTTTTACTTTTCCACGTAATTTCTACCAATTAGAATTATTTCAAAATTATTTTTGCATATCATTTAGTAAATCAGTGCTTCTAGTTGCTTCAGAAAAGTCAAGTCGTTCGGTTCGATTTTAATACTAGAACTACCAAACAATAAATCCAACGACATACATTGCTTTGTAATAATAACGAGACTGCATCTATTGAAACTTCATAGAAATTTTATATCTTAAATCTTTAATCTTATTTTAACAAATACAATCTAACAAATAAAAATATTATGCGTTTCTGTTTAGAGGAAATCTTATTATATTCTTTTGAAATCCTTACTTTGTAATAAATATTTAAATGTTGCTCTACAAAAATTCTAAATTTTCTTTTTTCTTCTGTAACATTTTTGGTGATAAAGACGTTATAATAACTTTAATCGCAAAGAAAATAATATGTTAAGGGATTAACACTAGAACTACCGAACAATAAATTCAACTGTATACATTCCTTTATGATAATAACAAGACTGCATCCATTCAAACTTCATTCAATTTTTATTGTAACACGTGATTTATTAAAGGAGTACATCAGAAAATTACTAATGAAAACATTTTTATAACTTCAGTAATTGCGAAAGAAATAAGTAGGGACCAGTCATTTTGACTGGTTTGGTAGTTCTAGTGTTGAAAAAATTATTTAGATTTAAAGAGTGTCCGAATACTTTCGCGAGCCACTGTACAAGAATTGATACAGCCACCGCATCACCCCTTGCCAGTGATCAACGATATCTGGACGAGTTCCTTTCCACGGTGATCCACGTCAGAATCCAGGGAGAAATATGGGATCTTGCGCAGTAAAGAGTCCACTCGATGGTGACTTTTTGTAAATCCAATCGTATAAGAGACTTCGCATGACGAGCGAGAATCGGCTTGGAATAGAAGCAGAATCGTCGACGGCGAGGAAGTAAGTCGCACTCGAGCCTATCGAGCCGTATATGCTTGTTGTCCAGTATGGCTGTTTCGGAGAGGACGTGAATTCGATGCCGTTGATCCTCCGTGAGTCCACCGATCTGTTGATGTCGTCGTAGGTCCAAGGTCTCGGTGCCTTCAGGATTCCCGGCGTCTACTACAGATCGACGGTTGGCCACGCTAGGAGTGGGATTATGTAATTCTCGGCAACTAACGGAAGACATCGATCCTCCTGATGTTGATCCGTGGGTTGAAGTTGTTGGTTCCTGATTGTAGTTGTTGTTGTGTGCGTTGTCAGGGTCACCGGTTTAGCGAGCGTAGGAGGCAAAGCCGCCATATTTGAAGTAGCTACTGTCAGAATATTGTATTTTACGCAGCCACAGGCAAAGCGACGCGTGCAGCAAATACGTATCAATTCTGTAAATATAAAATCAGAATTTACCCATTCGTGGCGGCTGTCGATGTAGTTACCGTTAAACCCCGTCATTGACGCCATTTTCTTATTTTGATGTTTGATAAAGATTTTCAACTCGCAACTATGCAAGTTTCATACAGCAGCATGATGTAAGCTGACCGATGTAAAGGGTGTCCCAAAATTAACGCAAGATTTGAATTTGCTACCATTTTTGCAGTAAATTGTTGGCAACCCTGAAACAAGAACAATTTGACAGCTAAGAGTTTAGGGTTAGTAAAAATGGAGCGTTATACGATACAACAACGTGTTTTCATTATTGAACAATATTTCAAAAATAATGAAAGTTTGGCGACCGCAGTTCGAAAATTTTATACAAAATATGGTCAAAATAATGTTTTAACCTCGTCAACTGTG
>CM052098.1:17035734-17047571 GCA_028453745.1 Agapostemon virescens
TTAAATCGGGACCATCCTCGAGACATTTCGATGCTAGACTCACCCCATCAGTACAGGGTGGGCGGCAAAGAAACCAATCATGGTTCACATAGATCGTTCTACATGGCCGCAGTTCGAAAATTTTATACAAAATATGGTCAAAATAGTGTTTTTACCTCGTCAACTGTGAAAAGATTAATTGAAAAATTCAGGGAGACTGGATCAGTTGGAGACGCTGAACACATCGGTCGTCCAAAAACAAGCCGTTCAAATGTCAATATCGAAGAAGTGCGTGAAAGTGTTGATGAAAACCCAGGAACATCAATTCGGCGTCGTGGACAAGAATTTGTTCACTTTATATGCTTATATAAGTGGATATTGCTTATATTGCTTTGTAACAATGACAAAATTGCATCCATTTAGAGCTCGTCAAGTTTTTATCGTAATGGCTGCTTCAATGAAGACATTTATTCGAAACTTTCTGGTGAAAATGTGTTTACAACATCAATAATTGTAAACGAAAAAATGAGGAACAAATCGTTTTCACTGGTTCTAGTGTTAACACTCCAGAACCTTAGTTTTTTTTCTTTCGCAATTATTGAAGTTATAAAAATGTTTTCATCAGAAATTGTCGAATGTACTTCTTTAATGACGGACACGTTATAATAAGAATTGTATGAATGTGTATCGTATGTATATCGAATGTATATCAATGTATATCGTTGGATGTATTGTTCGGTAGTTCTAGTGTTAATAACGTTGGACATGTCGAATTTTATGCCTGGATACCATGTTTTACTGACAGCATTGACTTTTTGTTACCATTTGAAGAAAACTGCTGCGGAATCGCATCGAATGCTTGTCGAAATTTACGATGAGCATGCTCTTGGTAAATAACAGTGCTTCGAGTGGTTTAAAAAATTCAAAGGGGCGATTTTGACGCGAGAAACGAAAGTCTCCTTTGAGATTCCTGGTTGCCAAAGGGAAGGATGATCTTTTTGTCCATTGAACAACACACCTGTGCCAATTTTTTCCCTTTGTCACGACCGCCAAGCGTATTAATTTTCGCGACACAGTCGCATGCGAACTTTGGCCCTTGCGCACGCAATCTTTGCCGCGCGCGCGCGTTTATTGTTATCGCGGCTCCCGGCGTCCACTGTGATAGCCGAGCATGGAAATCAGGGAAGTTGTAACTGAAATTACTTTTTATGTTCTCAATACTTGTCACACGATAGAATCGCGATTATCGGAAAGTTGCACAACGTTCGTACCTGTACGGGATTTCGGGACCAAATTAATTACTTTGAAACTAATACATTTTCGATCAAATATTTCTCATACTTTTTTAACATTGAACCTACCTAGCTTCAAACTTGGCTAGCGTCTATTGTCTTGTAAAAATGCCAAGAGTTAATCTATTTGGATTATTTGCGAGTTTTGTTACAATTGAATTAAGAGATTGATATTGAAGATATTTGAACAAAGGGATCTGTTTAATCGATTCCATGAATGCAATTTTATAACATCAATATTTGTAAAATAAAAAATCTTAAAAGTGTTATTTGACCCGCTGTGATGTAGATTTAGAGTTAAAGAGTTAAACAAAACTTTAATAATATCCAGTTGGCATCACTGTACAAAAAACCGAGACCACTCACAAACCTAAAATATAAGGACTTTCATAGCCATCAAAAATATATTATTTCTTCAATAATGTTAATTATGCTAATTGGGATGATAAATTTGACACCTTTAGAAACCCAAAAACATTATTCTATTATGTTATCTGTTTCCCATATTTTTAAATTTAATCCAACGCAAACCCTTCAATATCTCGATTCAAGCATAAATGGACTTAAGCCACTTTCAAAAGAAACGGCTCATATGTCTGTCTTCTTAACACGTTGAATGCCGAGGAAATTTTGTATGCTTGAAACAAGTTCCATTTATTTCATTCACAGGAGTTATCAGGGTTATTAAAAAGAATTGTTAATTACTGAATAATGAAGTTCTCACTTCATACTATAATCTGGTTAATTTCAATAGTAATAAATTAATGTTGAATGCTATTAATTTAATGATAATCATTCTCAAACAACGAAATAGTGTCGGTCACCGGTGACCACCATGGCATTCAACGTGTTAAACGAAATCAAATTTTGTTCTGTTGCAATCAATATTTAACTCGTTGCCGTACAATATCGTGTCAGTCACGTGATGCAGATTCTTAACAGAGTTTAAGCAATAAGTATGTTCTTAATTCCCCTTAAATCGAAACAATATTCTATTATTTGGTTGTTAACGTACATTCATTGGAGAACATATAGGCACACGACAGTTATAAATTTTCTTTTTCATTTGGCAAATTTCGAACTACAAAGAAATTCTAATCACTGCAACTGTAAAATAAATTATACTAGGAAAGGGTTAAGCATTGAAGTGGATGTAGCTATCATACAAGATAGACATCGTCTTTTCTCTTCTGTAACAGTTTCAGTGATGAAGACGTTACAACAACTTTAGCCACAAAGAAAATTGTATGACAAGGGGTTAAACGGATTAAACAGATGATTAAACACATGATTAAACAGAGTATATTGAGACACAAACGGATAGTTACACAGTCAGAGTCGCTGTTAGGATAAAGCCGACTTAGGCTACATTAGAAGCAGAGTTCCCATTAGTACAGTGCTCATTGTACTCCCGCATCAGTGGGTGGTCCGTCAAACCTTAATCGGCACCCGGTGCAATATTTCAAAGTCCTCAATTAGAGCAAGAGTTGAGACTTTAACAGTCTGTGCAGGACTGCCACATGGTAGACGGCTTGTGAAACGTTCTGTGCAATTCTGTCAAAAATAAAAGGCATAGATGTCGTCTGTTGGCAGAGGAATTCCCACTTATTCTACATAAGTACGGTAACTCTGAATATTGGCACTGGTTCAAGCATCTTGCTAAGCTTTAAAAGAGTAGTAATCGTTAGTTCTAGTCGGGTTTTAAGTACTTTTTAATCATGCCAGTGTTTTCAATCTAGTGGTTCCGTGTAATACCTTTCGGACATACGAAGATGGACGTATCGGTTCTTTTAAAGTTGCGCATAAAAGAATGCAGTTTTAAAGTAGATTTTTATGAGAAACACCTGCAACGATTTAATCGTTTTGTATAAGAAGGTAGCACGGTGGTGTTACCTTCTTCTCGATGTGCATAAAATGACACTGACCACCTGGGTCGCGTACTAACGACACAGAATGAACCTATGTATACTTCATTACACTAAATTACAATGCTTACGATGTCTGATGTTTTCTTGCGATTTCTAAATGACTGTATGTTCGCGCTATCGGGTGATCTTAAACTTCTAGGTTGTTCGCGATTTTTGTGTTATCCCTTAGAACGCTATGCATATACACTCCGGGACTGAAAGATAGCACATCTTATATTTTCCCATATTTTGTGTTAAAAGTAGATCGAGATATGTATTTTCAATAATTTTCATAATTTGACTGTATGTCAATTTGCATATGTTTGAAGAAGTTAAGAATTTTCATTCATATAAATGCAAACATAATTATAAGTATTCTTAAAATTTGGTTCAACTATGTCTTAGTTTGAAGCCGTCTTTAAACATCCGGTCGTCTAGCAAGCACTATGCCGAGATAGAAAGCGTGCATTGCTTCACAGAGATCTCCATTTTGTCCGGATAGAGGTGAATGAATGCGAGGTATCGTTTTGCCAGTCGTTATAGCATGAATGGATCGGTAGTTATGATATTACCACGAAGAATGATATCTCGGGGAAGGTGCTTCTGAGAAATTTTATTCTCTGATAGCATTTATTGCTCGTGTTATTGACAATGTTATGAAACGAGTCTCTGTAACTTGCCGTTTCTCTACGAAGAATTCTGTCTGAACGCAGGATCGCGCAGAATACGTTTACGTTCGCTTGCAATATGCACGCGCACTTGCTAAATAGTGCGGGATTCTTTATTTTAGAGAAAACGGCCATTTTCTAAAAAGTTTACTGGTATTACGTTAACATACATTGATACGTGTGAGCCATTAATTTGCCTAGTCAATTAACGTAGTAATAAAACAATAATAATAGTAAATATAAATAAATAAATAAAAATAAAATAGTAATAAAACGTAGAAAACATTGTCGAAATATTATTAGACTATGGATTTTACGCATTTATAAAAACAATGACTGGATGAAGTATAAACCAGTGAAGACGCTAAACATGTTTAAGAATATTGTTATTTTCAATGTAGAAAAAGGATGAAAAATACAAATAGATTTCTATGTAGTTTCTGTCACTCGCAATCAGAGTAGGATATTTTTATTTTGTATACAAACAAGCAGCCTAAATATTATATATTTATTTGTAAAACTTTTTTCCAATTTTTATCACTCTGTGATACTAAATTCGATTATTACAATTTAGGTTAAGCAGAAAAAGTCGAGACCTCACAGAGAAAGTATTAACCGTGAGCTTTGGCAGTGAAATGTATAAAATCTTGTAAGGTGATTAATCACGTTGACCTGTGAATAGCTCTCGTCCAACCATATGGTTAAAACTAATATTCGTCATATCGGTCATTTGTGTCTTTCAGAGAATAGGTGACACTAATTTCTTTGGCACGAAACGAATGGAAATATGCCGTGAACATTAACCGAAAGACGAAATCATAATTTATCAGATAAATATGAGAAAGATCAGAAACGATGAGCGGACCAAAAATTCCAATCGGATTTGTGCTAACGTTTCAGATAGTTTAATTAGGGGTTGGCATATACTATCTATCCGCACATAATTCTATGTTATTAGTGAAAGCTATAGCGTACAATTATGTATGTCTGCCATTACATGTACATGATAATAATACGAAACATAGTTAAACACACAAAACCGCAATGTAATATCCTAAATTGTTAGAGAATAATTTCGAGAAACAAAAATCGTCGAATTTTTCATTTCGTTTATTACCGGCTTTGATAATAAAATATAAAAACTAAAAACATCTTATTATTAGTATTCCACGCTAGTGTATCATTATATTTAATAATATGGCGAATATGAGAAATACGAATAATATTTAAATGTAACGTACCTGTAAGTAGGTACAAGCTTACATCAACAATTTTTTCGTGAACGAGAATTCTTTTCGCGCAAAGAGTTGCAGTCTTTTTTTCTAGAAAAAAAAGAACCAGAGGATTTTGATCTAAAGTGACTTGGTTCACAAGGTCCAAACTTATTGCGAAACTTGGCATTAATTATGATACGATCAAATACCCGTGTACGTTCTACATGAGATTCCGAGCTAGTATAGAATTACAGTTGGTCACGAAAGTGTGCAAACACTTGCAATCAAATACGATAATGAACATCGCCTGCGACTGAACTTTTTAACATATAAACCGTGTGTTCTGTTACCTTAACGACAATCAAAGTGATTTTATTAAATACCAGCTCGTAATTGGATAGTGAACTCGCATTGAATTTAGAATCTCGCACGTTTAACCCTTTGACTACGAAAGACGTCTATAGACGGTCTCACGAATCTATTGAAATATATAAATTTTTCTGTCTGTAACATCTTTACTGTTTTACCAACTGATTCAATGGGAAACTTATCGTTTTATGTAATATAACAATTCTTAGCAATTATTGTTTTAACCCTTTACACTCGAAGCAGTTTTAACTCCAACCCCAAGGGATTTTTTTTGACCTAGAATATTTTCATTCTACACGATATATTTCACCTTATGCTTACAAAATTTGTTTGTTATTACTCGCCCTTGCAACGATTAAATTTTTGCGAATTATTTTGATACGAGCATAGCGATGTAAAGATTGTTTTAAACAGTGCTGCAGCTATTTTCAGTGGTGCCTGAGAGTTATTGTTCGAATGCAAAGGGTTAAACTGAAAATTCACATAAGAATTGTTTACAATTTTGTACCATTATAATAAAAAAAAAAATAATTGTAAATGCATGCATACACATCTTCTTCAAATAAGAATTATGTAAATGATCAGACTTACATATTTCGATAACGATCTGCCCTGAACTAGTTTAACACCAAAACTACTGAGAACCGAACAAGATCAATAAACGCTGTTTTGTGTTAACACTTTACCGACCGACGAGAATTTCAGAATTTTTCAAGGTCCATTGTCCATGACTGAAAACTTTTCAATGGATCTCTCAGCGCTGACAGCAATTTTTATTGTAAATCAACATAGCAACCTCAGTAACGTTATTAATAATTCCGTTACAAATTAAAATGTGCAAGAAGTTCGTTAGGCTTCATTTTATTACAGTGCAACTATTGAGAGTCCTAATAATGGGACTTCGGTTGGTAAAGTATTAACAACAAGGTTGCAATTCTTCAAATTTCGTACAACTTTCATATTAGTATATGCATTAACGAAAAAGTTTATCCAAAGAGTCTTCGTAAAATCATTCTTACAATTTGAACAACCGTGAACGAAGGAATCAATAGAAATTCATTTTGACCTGTCCGTAAGTTCTGGTGTTAACACGTTGAATGCTATGTCAGTCCCTGGGGACTGACGGTATCAAATTTACAAATTAATATGTTATAGCTAATTTATATAATATTAAGAAATACTCGCACTATTTCAATAGGTTCGATTGAAACAGAAAAGCACAAATGGGCTAAGCGAGTCTTTTGCTTATGCACAGTTGCATTATTTCCGTTTAGAGGTAAATAAAATGTGGCGCGAAAGCGAAGCAAAATTGCGCCACACTGAACGTGTTAAATATCCGCAATCTTACAAACGAAAGAGAACCGAAAGAAAACCGAAAGGTCTCTAAAACGATTTGGCAAAGTCAACTTTATGATATCAGCTAACCGAAAGCATATCAGCACGGCAATGATCACAGATCCTCGTAATCACATTAGTAATTAAACTTCATTTCCCTTGGTTTTTTCATGCCCAAACGTTGTTGACCGATGACGAGTTAACTCGTCATTGCACTTGCATTATCTGTTTCAATTTATGAAACCCATGGCGATATAGAATATTGCAAAAGCTTTGCGTAATATTTTAAAAGTTATATAAAAAAATATGTCCAAAATTTAATTTCATTTGCAAACTGTTTTATGTAATTTCAGTTTTATTAAATATCAAAGTTACAAATTATAATAAAATTTTTTAAACTGATAAATTTCTTTTAATCTGCGTATATAGGTTCGTAATTGTTGATTCATACATTTTCTTTATATTTAAGTAAAAAATTTGGTCCATAGAGGGTTAAAATTCGCAATCACTTTGTTGCCAATGCAATATTTAACCTCTTAGGCACGGTTGAATTTTGTGCGGGGCAGTTTCTCTGTACAGCAGTGAACATTCGAATGAAGTTTCTGATAGCTAAATTATAATTCTTCTGAAAGATATGATGCATATATTTTAACATTAATAATTTACTGTAATATTTAATAATAGAATTGAGTGTGCTCGAGCCACTATAATGGCGCATCGTGCTTAAGAGATTAATTGAATACTAAATGCATACGTTAAACAATATGCAATAGTATATTAAATTGAAAATGAATATGTCAAAAACTGCTAATGGGTTACTTCATTCACTGCTATTCGATGAATTGATTAATACGTCTATGAACTAGTACATGGAATTGTACCTTGGATATTTGTCTTTAAGTTCAGTATTTTTCTACAGCTTAAGACAACTTAATAAAATTACTAAATGAAAACTTCATAATGTTAAGTCCTTCTATTGATATAACGGTAAATGTTTATTGCATTTCATATAGTTATACAACGAATTAGAAACTTTTAAAATATTTATCTTAAAAGAACATAACCTTAATTTTTTCGTACAAGCCTTTATTGAATCTTACAGAAAATGAATTAATTATTACACTTTTCGTCATTAGATCTCTTTATTAACCTCTTAGGCACGATTGAATTTTTGCGGAGCAGTATCTCTGTACGTCAGAGCACACTGGAATGAAGTTTCTGATAACTAAATTATAATTCTTCTGAAAGATATGATGCATATATTTTAACATTAATAATTTACTGTAATAATTAATAATAGAATTGAGTGTGCTTGAGCCACTATAATGGCGCATCGTGCTTAACACTTTACCGACCGGAAGCCTATTAATAGGACTATCAATAATTGTACTTAACAGAATGAAGTTTAAGAAACTACTTTTACATTGTAGTTTGTAACGAAATTGTTAGTTAACGTTACGGAAGATACCTTAAGGATTCTCAAGAAAAATTCCTGTCAGCGTTGAAGGTTTGGTTGAAAAGTTTTCAATCATGGACTGTGGACCTTTGAAAATTCTGAAATACTCGCCGCTCGGTAAAGTGTTAATTAAATTAATTATGACTGAGCAAAAACGGTGTAAATTTTACGTTACTGATTTGAATGATGGTTTTATATCGTTACTACTTCACAGGGAAAACTAGATCGACACGCGAAACTGTTTCAAGGATACAGTAAACGTTTCCGCGAACGGCGAACGCCAAATCCATCACTGTCTTTGCAGAATCTGATCAATTAAGACTTCCGTATGCGCATCTCGGAAAGAAGGAAGGTAGAATCTGATGACGCGGCGCGTTAGGCTCTTTGTTGCGAAACAGATCGTTCTCATTCTGCTTGTTAACGAGCCTCGGATCCACGTTTCAAGAACGAAATAGCAATACACTGCCATTGCCGAGCGATATTCGCGAGCCGTGTGTTGCGTTCTAATCGAATACGTTTTGCATCTCGTCGCATTCTTGCGTAACGATCGTTTGAATCTTTCATCAAAGACTTGGCACCCACGTTTTCCCTCCGTTTGACTGGAACAGTTTTACGTGCCGTCACTGGCAAACTGTCAGTTCTTTGCCTCGGCGTTAATATTGTGATTTTTATTACGGAAGCGTCTGGGAAATGGAATTTCTGCTATTACCGATGGCATTTCAACGTACCGGATGTTTGCTTTATAAATATTACTTTAGAAACTGATCGAACGGTTCGTCAAATGATAGTACTACAGCTATGCAGATGTTTCGCGAGATATTACATTTTATTTATTAATTCCGCACGAACAACTTCGTGCGACTATGAAAGTTGTCGCGTTTAGTTCGCATGTTCCGGAAGCATAAATTGTGCAAAGCAACGAATGATTCTAAATTATAGACGACTCTCGTATATCACGGATGATTCCTGTGCATAACAATATTGTGTTATGCAAGAACTTAAAATTGTGCTATGCGACACTGAAATCTGATAAAAAAAAGTTGAATTATGAACCAATTTTTATTTTACGTTATTCGAAGTTTTTATTTAAATTATAAAAACATCTAGTATTTTCAAAAATATATCAAAATCGCGTTGTTCAAGTATTGATTTACAGGAATATTACTTGTAATTAAGACGATTGCACACAAATTGAAGCATATCTTGGAAACATGTATTTACTTCGATGATTCATTGCATACTAAATACTCTTGATATTATTGTGTATACTTACTTGAAGAAATTTAATGTCTCAATACACCGCATACAATTATATTCACTTACAACATACCAATGGATTTTTTAACGGAATTATTACATGCCATACATTATGTCTAATTACTCGAAACATCTTTATTATTTTAGAAAGTATGCACGCAAAAAGATTGCTGATGCAAAATTGGATTTAAAGAAACGTAATACAGTAAGGATGATTTTTTGACAGGTGATCAAGTTTGATATATTTAATCGAACGTCCAATGTTGTTTACACGAACATAACTATACTATAAGCATAAAGACAGCGAGGTACGTTTGCCAAAAAATTTACCGTCCCTAAATGATTTATATCACATGATTTATAAACACTAAAAATTGCCATACTATTATTTAAAACAACTATTACCCGACCATATTTGCATTTAATGAATCGTTAAAAATTGAACTGTTGTGCGTACAAATAACAGTAATAAATTTAATATGCAAGAAAGAAAGTGGACGATGTACAATGTAATTATTTTACGTAAAAGAAATGACTCGATTTTAGAATTAAAATTGCTCGGAGTGCAAAGGGTTAACTTTGTTCAACCTGTCATTTAGTTTCCTTCGATGCACATGGTCGAATATATTCTCTAACAAAATTTGATGTATGTATATATATAAATATAAATAATTTGTAATATAATTATTGAAATTATTGAAAGATTATTTCAAAGTGTTCGTATGTATACAACAAATATACACGTCACATTTAAGCAAACCGTATAAATTAACGTTAGAAGACATATTTTGTTTTCACACATGCGCACTTTTCGTCAGCTTCATCTGAATTCTATCCGATTCACACCGTTCGTGTTTTGTTTGATCTAAAAGCGAGAGAGTTTATTTTCATTCGCCGGGGTGTCTGTTACATTCAAGCATGATAATTCAGTCCTATGAATCGATACCGACAAATTAAAATAAATTGTCAGATATTATTGTAATTTTGTCCACGAAATTGTAGCAATCGTTCCCGGAATGTCTATAAAGCCATCAAATGAAATTCATGCGCGCATAGATGACTGCAATCTATCAATGTTCGCGGTACGCATTTAGAGATTTTCGACCGTTCTCACATGAAAGAGAATAATTACATACTAAACGAGAGCTGGTTGTGGACGAGCTGCACCCGGTGTCACGGCTAAATTAAAATTAAAAAGGGAAAATCGAACGAACACCGATTGTCTATATCATGAATGCATGCAAATTCCTTCAATATTAAAACGGTATTTTGAACCGTTGTGCTTGCAGCGAATCGAATTTCAGGCTAGTAATAGTATAGTTATGTACCAATTACGTTTCCACATATATATATATATATACGGCGCAACTGTATCGAATTGATACACATTTTTTCCGCCATTAATCGAATTTAGAATATTTTGAAGAGCTGCAAACCTTTCATGAAAAGAAATTAACCTTAATTGCTACTTTATTATTATCAGATTGCGGATTTTTATACAAATTAAAAATATTCTCCATGCATTGTTGGAAACCGGAGTTTAGTAAAATTGTAGTTTTTTGTTTAACCCTTTGTACTCCAAGCAATTTTAACGCTTTGCACTCGAAACTGTTTTACCTTCGAAAACCAAGGCAAGTCTTCTGGCCTCGAAAATTTCACTTTACGTGATTTATTTCCTCTTATGCATACTCAGGTTTTTACTATTATTCGTCTTTGCAACAGCGAGATTGTTATCACTTTCCTAGATGCAAGCATAGTAATGTAAAAATTATATCAAACAATGGCGTTGCAATTTTTAGTGGTGCCTCAGAGTCACCATGCGAGTGCAAAGGTTTAACTGTAAGAGGACTGTACTGTAACAGAGAAACTTTCATTGAAGTGGTAGTCTTACACACTCATCTTTATTTAGTCATGATCACAGCGATTTTAATACTAATGTTGATTGCAAACGTAATTTCAAACAAATATAATAATTTTGTTGTTCTTTTTGTTTCAGGTAAGTTTCAAACCAATGGCGCTTTGTTCTTCACCTCTGGTAACGTAAACGAAAGCAACTATTTTTTTGCACTCCAAGCAATTTTAATTTCTAGCTGGAGACATCTTCCTCTCCGTAGAATAATTCTATTGCACGCGTTTCATTTCCTTTCGTGCATATCAAATTTGTTACTGTTAATCGTTCGGCAACACCTCAATTTTTACTAACTTCTTAATTACAGACATTTCTAATGTACAAATTGTTTTAATAATAGTCCGAAGCACGTCTGAAACACGCAAAATTCGCTCGGCGTTCAACGTGTTGACCCTTTCGCGACGGCGCGACTGACCATACTTCGCCACCAATGTATTTATAGCTTCATTTT
>CM052098.1:17048455-17069117 GCA_028453745.1 Agapostemon virescens
GAAAGGGTTAAAATTGCTCGGAGTGCTAAGGGTTAAAGTACTACGTTCGATCTGCTCTCTTTCTATCGTTCACGAGTAAACGATTTCCTCGGGCGACGTGTTTGTAAACGTTTCACTCTCTTCACAATGATTTCATTCACACTCGAGGAACTATCCCGTATCATGAAAATGAAAATCGCGACGATAATTGCCGACGTCCAATGGCAATTATAATTAAATGCACACGATTACCTTCGGAGTCGCATCTCTATCGAGATTTCACGATGCCCTACATTACGCTCTATCGCATATTGCCCACGTTTATCCTGCGTTTAGCAACCGACATTCATCGGGTTTTTGCCGCTCGTTTGAACCGCCGAGTGCAAGAAAATTTAATAAACAAACGTCAAGTTTTGAAAACGACGGGGGCAACCTTGTCCCGGATTCGCGGAAAGAGCGCGACATTCGTCGACCGAGTTCGTCGCGAATTGAATGGCCACGAAGAAATCCGACCACGCCGCGCCTCGTCGACGGTAATGAATAGCTTCTTCGTGTTTCCCAGCGATGAATTAAAAATTAATCCCCCTCCCCTCCCCCCTCATAGCCGTTCTGTTCGTCGGCCGCGGACTCCAGTTACTTCCAATGAGGAGCATTATATTTACTGCGAGCGATTATTAACGCGGTAACGATGTTGCGAAACGACCCGGCACACCGGACAGGCAAACTTTTATTCTCCGTTGAAACCTATTCTTCATCCGGTAATATATCGAGGACCCAATAGAATCTTAATTTCACGATCGTAAATTTCCCATCGCGCGACTCAGTAACTTATCATTTTCCGGTAAGCTCTCCCGTTGTCGTCGCCCCACCCCCATCCCCTGTCGTTTCTTCGGGCACTTCATGCCCGCTAACATTCTAACAGGCCTCAGTTACGTATCATAAGAACTTACCTTATCGCTCCACTCCACGTTTCTAATCCCGTAACACTCAACCTATTCTCGTAACTTCTAATCTCCTCCATTATTGTCATAGCCCGAGGCTCTGGTCCCAGCCGCAATATATTTTAATAAATTGCCATTCTCCCTCCCCGAAAGCCTTTTCAAATCCGTAGCCCTCGGTTCAGCGATATCGCCAGTTTTGCGAAGGGTTTCGAACGTTCCCCTATTTCGGACGGAAAACAATGGTTAATTCGCCCTTTTGTACAAGTTCCATTTTAATTCGACGTGCACGGGGTGAGTCACTTCATTGAATCGTCTTAATGTACTCGTAAACTATTTATTGTATAAAGGATTTTTTAAACGGATGTTGTTTGATATCGAGCGAAATGTACGAGGCAATTGCGAATAGAGTATTCGCGTTATTATTGTTTAACACATTGAATGCTATGTCAAATTTACAAGTAAATATGTTGTAAATAATTCGTACAATATTAAGAAACTTTGCTTATGCACAGTTGCATTATTTTCGTTTAAAGGTAAATAAAATGTGACGCGAAAGCTAAGCAAAATGGCTCCGCATTGAACGTGTTAATTCTCTCTTGGGAAATGGTAACTGTGCGAAAAAGATGGCATAGTCGAAATTTGTATCGTTTGGTACAAGGTATATTGTAAGGACTATACTGCTTGAATTCTTATTTTATTATTATTGCTGTATATATTTATTTATTATTATATATCAGTTACAGTATTATCTTACTGAGTAATGTGTAAGTATTTTGTTAAATTGAGTGCTTGAGACAATTTATTTTCTACCTCAGTCGACCTTGAGTAATATTGAATGCGCAGGTGTATTCATCTTGAAACTCTGTTTAAATAAAAAACTATACGATTTCATTTAAGAAAATATAGTTAACGTCGCCATGTATAAAAAAGTTAGTAACATCAGACTGTAAGCTTGCCAATACCATGTAAATTTGATTTGAGGCATTTTTGTCTGTTTTCAAAAGTAAGTTATTTGTGTGACCTGTTTTACATATCCCACCCTGTAGATGCACAATGTTCAGTCACAATCGGTTGACGCATAAAAAAAGTTATTGCCTTTGTCAAATGTAAAGATTTTGGAGTTTATGGTTTGCAATTTATATAAATGGCAGGTTTTTACAATTTTTACCGTTTCCAAAGAATTGTATTTCATAGCAATTTTAATGTATTTCCATGGAATTCTGCATGTATGTAACTTACAAAGACCTGTAAAAGGCAGTTTATAAATTTTTATTATATGTATGAAATTAAAAAATCGTGACATTAAATTCTTTTCGTAATTGTGACCTGTAACAATTTTATTTTAATATTTACGTGGTAAATTAACCCTTTTAACATCTCAAAAAAGTTGATACCGTTTGGTTCAATTTGAATGAGTTATTCGTCTTAAAGGGTGTTCGAATACTTTTTACATTGACTATAACAATCTATTAGATTTACGGTATTCTTCCAATAATTGACTTCCGTATTTTCGAAAACCATTTAACACTATATATTTTTGTTTATCCTGGCAGCCACTTTTATATGATAAAAAGTATGTTGCATTCAATAATAATAAATAATTCTACTATTATGCAATTTTTTTATATTTCATATTGTTATTAAATTATCAAGGTGACTTTGAAGTTTGTTATTATAATAAATATCATTTGACCTTAAGGTTTGTAAGATTATTGAATACTAACTAAAAAATTATTAAGGTATACGAGGTGGAAAACTAATAATTATAGAGTTATAAAAATAGTATTTAGTACATTCTATATAAACAGTAAAGTTTATAATTTTGAAACAATAATAAATTCTGTTTGTTGTATTAAAATTATTAGAAGAAGACTTCTATATAACTTTTGTTTCTTGCAACCGATGAAAATTTGTATTTTGCCAAAAATTCTGCAGTTGTGCACTGCTCATCACACTGATCAGCTATTGTTCACTTACGAATATGTATCAGTGAAAATGCTAATCTGAATGACGTATTCTTGTTCAGGTTTTCATTGAAGAATCTGTGAATACATTTATTCATCAAATTAGTATGTGCATACATTGACTATCGCGTGTGTACATTTACTGGATTGACATATCTTTTGTAACACATGTATTAAATCGCAGCGAACAACGTAATGCCTTTAAACACGCTTGATATGTTTGACCGTGGTTATACAAATTAGGATTATCAATCGATTAGAACCAACACCTATTTAGAGAGCGTTAACATGACACTAAGCCGAGGTAAATTTAGTCTACCTCAAAGTAGTATGCTTCTCAATTTAATTTTGGAAATTCCGAGAAGATTATCACAGTGTAAAGAAGTTTTGAAATTGCTATTACATTGCTATTACAACTATTCAGGTCTTTGAATATTTAACAATATTATTATAGTAGTAAATATTTGTAGTTTTACAGAAGTCATATTTTACTAATTTGTGCCTGTTTTTATTTATCAACGTTGTATTTTATAAATGCCTAAAGACGCAATGCAAAAACGAGTGTAACTATTAATCCCTAGCATTCTAATGAAGATTTCGAACAACTACTACTAAATATAATTGTTACAAATTTCCTTTTAAGTGAAATAAAATTTTATGTTATTTTCAGAAATAATGGACCACTAAAAAATTTTAATCACTGTAATCATGAAATAAATCGTAGCCCAAAGAGTTAATAAACAGAATTATTTCTACATTGAACGATGTAGTATTCAATAACAATTTAACAATATAATATTATAATATTCTAGAAATTTTGTATTTTGTAAATATGGACAAAAAATGTTTTTGAATATAAAATAAGATCGTTACACATTACAAATATTTACATAGAATATGAGAAAAACAATAATTATAAATACCAAACCATAAAAATTATTAATAACATTATATGAATACTAAGTAAGGTACATCATTTTAATCACCTAAATTATGGTTTCTTTGTTGTAATTATTTAACACTTTGAGTGCCATGTCACCTATATACGGGTGACAGAATTGTTTGATATATTCATTGTATCCAATTTGACGATGATCCAGAAAATGCAAGATGGTTGGAAACATTGTTATAGATTGTGTTTTTCCAATTTTTATTTCACTCGTTAACTTTCTCGGATTTTATGGAATTTTTATGGCTGTTAATTTGGCAGTAAAAGTGTTAATACAGGATTGAAGCATATAAAAGTTTGAACGCAAGTCTGTCTCCCACTGTAGTTTACAAACATTGTAGACTTGAATTGCTCGATTTATGCTAGTTCCGCCCACCAATTATTGGAATCGTTTAACTTTCCTATCTTTAAACTCCCGTTGTCGTTTTATCGTGGATACATAACGCTTGTAGAACTGTCTTTAGGAACTATTCTATTATTTTTATTATCCTGCAAACCGTAAAACTGTATGTCGACATTACGCACACACCGTTTCCTATAAATGTTCTTTGAAATCATTTCAACGTATTCTGCTTCAGAAAACTAACAATTCCTCCGTAAAAACAAGAAGGCAATTATAGAATAATTACTTCTGCTACAATGCTAAAGTTTTGAATATGCAAAACGTTTACATTGCTAATTACGAGAAATTCATTTTAATGTATGTCGTGCGTCTATTTTAATTAATCGTTACATTGTATAATTGTAGTTAACGGAACGATGATGTTTCTTGCTTTTAATTGTTAATATTTATTTTATGGAGATTTAATTGATTATTAATACTCAATCGATTTGAAATTTTAAATACAAAAGCAGATTCCTTATCATTATTTGCTTTATAGGAATGATGTTTTTCTAGATGATTTTGATTCATTACTGTTCATAATTATTTAAAAGTAGAGAATATTTTTGTAATTGCCAAATTCGTAAGAGTACAAAGAAATTTTTGTCATAGTAAACAATTTCATTGAAATTATTCGTACAATCGGTTTTACTTCCGATGCATTTGATTTATGGTAATAAACGAAATACTTTATTGTCGAGATGCTCGAAGAACAGAATAATTTTACAATACTGTTTCTCCTAGCAAGGAAGAGTGTATGCAAAATTAATTAATTATACAGTTAGTTTATGAAACGACTGTGTTTTACGGCTTTCCATCCAGAAAATTGGTTACGCGTGAATCTTGTATGTATGCTGGCAACGTTCACAGTATTTTCACTCTATTTAATTAATCATAATTTCCGTGTAGCTTAGGCGGCTCTGTTCTCTCTCTCTCCCTCTCTCTTTTGGCATTTATGTAAAGTGTCAAGTTCTTAGCAAGTTCGTTGAAATCTCTCTAATTAAATTTATTAAGATATTACTTTAATCTAAAGAATCCAGTGAAATTCAATTTTCCCCAATTTGATTACCAGCTCCATCCTCGATTAAACAACTTAACTTCCGCACATTCCCCAGACATACTTGCATAAAAAGATTCTAAAACAATGCTTAAGCTATTTGTCTTACACATTAAATTTCTAATCAATCATTTATGCTTCGTGTTTGTTTCAATTTGTGAATTGTAATAACTAAATTACACATTTTATTTGTAACAAACATAAGCAGATACTGACATACCGACCACTGAACTATATTAATACACGTTTCCTTATAGCAATGACAAAATTGCATTTATTAAGATTTCCCACAATTTTTATGTTTTTAAGTTTGACATTAGTTATGAAAAAATGTGTAGCGATCATTGACTTGCGTAACGCTTCACTCCAAAAACGCTTGATTGGTATTAATGTAAAAGTGGCATTAGCCAATTAGAGCGTGTGTCATTACAATGGCCGAGAAGCTAGCCGTTATTAAAATTCGATGATGATATTCATTCTTGTCTGTATATTCATAGTTTCATGTTCCTCTGTCTGTTGTTTATCGTGTTAACCCTCTATGGGCCGAATTTTTGTGTTTAATAAAAAACATTTGGGGGAACGAAACATCAGAAATTATAAACCTATATATGTAAATGAAAAGAAATTTTTCCGTTTAAACAATTGTATTGCAATATATTCACTATGTGACTTTCAGGTAACAACGGCCTATAAACTTTACACTTCTGTGCATAAAAGCTTAAGCGTGAAATTCCATAAAACAATTTGCACTTGACGTCAAACATTTTATTTTTGAAATCTCTTTGTCGGATCGCATTGCAGCGCATACAGACCCATTTTACTGATTTTATAGCGAGTGCAGCAATAAATGTTATGGATTCCTGATGAAATTTAACAAGATTGAAGCATGTGTTTATTTTGCTTTGCTCCAGACAAACTTTGGAAATGTAATTCTTATTTGTTTTATGCTGATAATGTGCAGTTGCATTTTCTATCTGATTTTGTATTCATGTTTTGGGTATAAGATGTATAAATCTGAAAACAGAAGAAAGCACAAGCTTTATCCTAAATGTACCGAAATCTGCCATAATAGCCCACTGTAACCTCAAAGTTACAAAACTGTATCATAAAAAAGCAGTAACAAATTGAAAATTGAAATGCAAACAAATAGGTTGTTATTGATATACGTGCTCAGAACTATTATGTGCACTATTATTAGTTTGGTAATCACTGACAAAAGCACAAATAATATCAATTGGATCAAATGGTTTCGCTTACTTTTACTGCAGACAGTTTGCACAGCATTTATTTTGTTATTTCTGGTTGATGAGCCTAGCAACTGTCATAAATATTAATAGTGGTTGTCTTGGCAGCGTTATAGAATTAAAATTTATGCGCCATTTCATGAAAAAAGCTTTAATTATTTGGTAAAATGTCGATAAATTAAAATGAGACCTGAAAGTTACACGGGCCCATAGAGGCTCGATGAGCTCTTGTGCTAGTGTCTTGGCGATTGCTTGCTTGTGAGTCGAGTTTGGAACCACACGATGTTCCAGTGTAGTGTACGACGTTTGAGTTTCGAATGTATTTAAGGTGAAGAAATGTGCTATATTTATACTGTTTTGGAGTAATGTTAGCGCATCAATCAGCGTCGATTATATGTTCGAAGTAGCGCGGTCGCAGATAGTCGCTGAAGGTTGATGTCGCACCTGGTTTCAAGGTGTTGCTCGTAGGGGTGATTTCGGCGGTTTATGACGGTAGGAATGTGTAAATGTTTCGGCTCGCGTTACACCCGATGTCTAGATTAAATCTGAGTAGAAATGTTATGTTCGTTGTTCAGGGACCAAACTCAATTTATGCCGAAAAATTAATAGTTTAGGCTTAGACCTTAGTTCTACATCTTATTCTGTAAGCTCCGATAAAAATTAGAAAATTTCTAGCGATCGCCGGAATGACTTTTGTTCGGCTGTATTTGCGATTCATGGAACTACGGTATGTCGGTTAGAATATTATAACACCGGCTTGCTCTCCTACCGCGCGTTTCAAAACATCACGCGGACTTGGAGAGAACGAGGAAGGATTACACCGAGCCGAAACGAATATTACGACCCGTGGAAATGCCTCGTTCGAATATTGCACGAGAAATAAAACGATCGTTGCATTGCCGGATTGAAGCGGCGTAACGGAAGTTTTACCTTCGCGAATCCAACGAGACTCGTAACGCGTCTGTGATCGATTTTTTCCATTGTTCACTTATTTATTGACGGATGGATACGAGAAATTAACGTACGGTGCTCGATTCTAGTAAGCGAAAAGGATTAAAAACAATATAACTTCAAATCTTATAAATACGCGAAGCTTTCTAACAGAATTATAAATGGTGGCAAAGATAGTGTTCTCTGAGTGCAGGATGCAAAAGATTTGTCTAGAATGTGTACAATTAACCCTTTGCACTCAAAACTGTTTTAACTATAAAATCAAAGCATTTCTTCTGACGTACGGTATCTTAATTTTACATGAATTATTTCGTCTTCTGTGTACCGGCTTTTTATTGTTACTCATCCTTTCAACCATTAAATTTTTATCAATTTCTTAGATATAAAGATTGCAATTGTTAAGGGATAGAAGTTTATTCTGCGTTTTTGAAATTTACAAGTTTCAGCATGAGCTGTTTGATCGAATCTGATTTGTATGGATACATTGGCTGCTTATACAATATGAAAGGAATAAACGACAATCGCATAGATTGAGGTTACACTAAAATTACAATTATAATTTGTGATTGTAAAATTTATCACAAAATTTTAAAATTAAATTGGACATCCAAATTAATTAAATTAGACTTTAAAATGTAATACTTCGAAGTTTTATATAGTAAACATGTAGACTGTAATAGAATTTCTTGATCAAACAATTTTGCATTTATACAACAACTATAATACTTTCATAGACTGCATTAATAAAATTACAGTGCTTTTGAAATTAACGTAACGTTTTTGATACAGAATAGCGGAGTCGTCGTTTCATAAGATTTATCGTTAAGTTGAATTAGTAATTCTTCTCGAAAAGATATATACAGTTTTATTTATATATTATAATATATATAAATATTTAAATATATTCAATATATGTTATTTATATATTTTAAAGTTTTATAGAGTACATGAAACTTCCCAATGTATAAATTTGCAGGTGGTAATCGTGTTTTAAAAAATCTCTTAATATGCGAATTTATTTCATAGAAAGTTAAAAACCAATAGAGCAGTGATGTTAGGTTGTAAAAATCTACACTGTTTTACTTTTACAATTATGATAAAGATATTTTGAAGAAAACATAAAAATTACAATTTAAAATCGTTCAAATTCAATTTACGTTCACATTAAACAGCATTAATTTGATTCCTTTTCATCATTGGAAAGCACTGTTGTACAGAACAATTTACTATTTTCCAAAATATTCATCTTCCGAGCTCAACTCAGCAGCATCTTTATTTCTGTGCTCTACTTTCTTCGAGAAGGTTGTTATACCTGCTTCTTTACTTTTTCAAGAAAGATCTTTATAAATTTCGTGCTATGGGCCACCGACGCACTTTCATAGAGTACTTGCCTGAATTTTATGATCCTTTCCATATAAATGCGGTGTTACACGCAGGATTTCCCTAATTCTCCACCCATTTTCAAGCGAAATCGTGTTTTACACACGGCTGTAACGATGTTTTATTATCCAAGAGATAAAAGAAAATATTTTAAACTGTTTGTATAAATAAATATTGCATCTGGCATACTTAATTTTATAAAAAATATTAATTTAGTTGCTGTTTTCTCTATGAAAAGCAAAAGCTATATTTGTTTATATGTGTATATTGTTTATACGAACCTCCTTTTGTGGCTTACACAAATTTTGTACCAAGGAATTTATATAGAACAAATTAATCTAGTTGTTCTTTCGTTTGCAAAAGTAAAACAAGTTTCGCGAATGATGAAGTGAACATGTTTTCGGCTTATATGAGCATTTTTATAACTTATATATTGTAAGTTATGCACCAAGGAGTCTATGTAATTAACACTAGAATCTATTAAAATGCATGTATTAAAATTTCATACAATTTTTATTATAACGTGTACATTATTAACCGCTTAGAATTTTCTGCGGGACAGTTTTTCTGTACGGCAGAGAACATTCAAATGAAGTTTTTGATAACTAAATTATAATTCTTCTTGAAGATATGATGCATATACTTTAACTTTAATAATTTTGGAATGAGGTTCTTCATAACTAAATTGTAATTTTTCTAAAAGATATGATGCATATATTTTAAAATTAATAATTTACTGTAATAATTAATTATAGAATTGACTGTGCTCAAGCCACTATAATGGCGCATCGTAATATAAGATGACATCCGCGGAAGCCATTAGTAGTGGCGCATCGTGCTTAGGAGGTTAAAGAAGTACATCCGAAAATTTCTGATAAAAACATTTTTACAACTTCAATAATTGCGAAAGAGAAACTAAGGATCAGTTAAAATGTCTAGTTTGGTAGTTCTATATTATTAGATACGATTTATTTCGTCTTTGCAAAATGCAATAGTAGAGCTATCGAGTAGTAGAGTTATCAAAATGGCAAGCCCACATTTACTCAGATTTTGCCAAGTTTTTATTACTACGATTACATAAGCTTGCACAATAATTTTCCACAAAGCATCTTTCCAGTTTGAGTAATCGTAAAATATAAAATTCAAAACCAATCACTTCGACGGGCTTGGTAGTTCCACTGGCAAGAGATTTGTCAGACCCTTTTCAAGTTTCGTGGAGCGAGAAAATGCATTGCAAAGTAGGAAAAAAGCATATATTCGTATGTGAACGTGCTGGTAACCTCGTGTAACGCTGTATTCCAGCAACCTACAACACGGTTTCGTTCTAACGTGGTTAGAGAATTGAGGACACAGCCGGTATAACGCGACACGTGTTACGAAGCTGCATCAATTATCGCTAATATAAAGCTCTGACAATTACTGGTACATTTGATAAACATTTAATACATTTAATAAACAATTTCTTCGAGTTAGTCTGTCCAAATTTTTAGTTTCACGTGACATTGAGGGTTTCGCTTCGCTGTATCAAGTGATCTACAGTAGCGCACA
The DNA here is from genome assembly GCA_028453745.1 of Agapostemon virescens. Classification (NCBI taxonomy): domain Eukaryota; kingdom Metazoa; phylum Arthropoda; class Insecta; order Hymenoptera; family Halictidae; genus Agapostemon; species Agapostemon virescens. The sequence continues at coordinate 17,058,851 of CM052098.1, forward strand.
AAAGTATTCGGACACTCTTCATACCTAAATAACTTTTTTAAAATTGGACCAAACGTCTTGACTTTTCTTGAGCAATTAGTTGCATTGATTTAATAAATGATATACAAAATAAATTTTGTAAATATTGGAATTGATGTGAATTACATGACCAATAAAAAAGGAACTTTTTAAATACTTTTTATTTGAGCCACGTACAAAAAATTTTAAAGACGCATCTGGTAGATCTATGAAAGTTATACGCATGCAGAAAAATTCATTAAAATCAATCGACGTACACACGAGTTACGTGCCATCGAAAATGGTGAAAATCGCAATTTTTCACGATTCTTGATCAGTTTCTGCTTAAACTACAGAAATACTTACATCTTTCTACGCGTGCCATTTTTTCCCGCGTCAATCGATTTCGGTGAGATTTTCAGCATGTGTATAACTAACACAGTTCTGAAAAACGCATATTTTAAATTTTCATTATGAGTTGAAATAAAAATGTTTTAAAAAATGTCTTTTCTACTTTCCCACGTAATTTCTACCAATTAGAATTATTTCAAAATTGTTTTTGCATATCATTTAGTAAATCAATGCTGCTAGTTGCTCCAGAAAAGTCAAGTCGTTTGGTTCAATTTTGAAAAAGTTATTTAGGTTTGAAGAGTGTCCGAATGCTTTCGTGCGCTACTGTATATTCCAACACGTTCCTTGCCACGTGTACCAGCGGTGATACACGATAACATATTTACTTAATATGCTAAAAGGACATATTTTATAATAATGTAGTTCATAAAAATTACTACACATTTCGCAAACGCGTTTGGGAAACATACAGTCTTTAATTCATACTTTAACACTAGAACTACCGAGTAATATATCCGACCGCTGTATATTGATTTGTAATAATTACAAAATTACATCCATGCGGATCTTGTACAATTTTTATCGTAATGTCTGTTTCGATGAAGAAATTCATTCAAGACTTTTTTGGTGAAAATGTTTTTATAACTTCAGTAATTGTAAACGAAGACATCAGCAACCAGTCATTTTGACCAGTTCGGTAGTTCTAGTGTTAATATACAGTTCACTGTTCCTAAATATTCACACTGGCGCCTCTAAAAATTGCTATCCTATTATTTAAACAACTTTTACATCGCAAGGTTTGCAATTAAGAAATCGATAAAAATTGAACCGTTGCATGTGCGAGTAATAGTAATTAATTTCATATGTACGAAAATACATAGACTCTATACAATGGAATTATTATAAGTAAAAATATTGTTTCGATTTGGGAATGGAATTGCTTCGAGTATAAAGGGTTAATTCACCGCGTAAAAATCGCGATACATCGAATTGCTTCTACCAAAGATATCGCGACGTTACAGAGTGATATACTTAGCCGCAAGAGATACGAAGAATTGATAACGAATTACAATATCAAAAACCAAATAATGTACAGGATTAACACAAAATCATATTAACGTAAATTCTTTTTGTAAATTCAACGACTAATTTCAGGTCTATTGTAACTACCGCCCCATATAAAATGTAATTTATAACTTGCACATTCTCGTTAAAGTTATCAAATATTTTGTTTACGTTGTGTAAATTGTTTCTTTCAATATTTTTCTTTAATCTATCCTGAAAATCTCTAAAATTTTGAACTCTAATGAACTTTGAAAATGTTCATCGCTAAGTGTCGTTACTAGTTTCTTTAACATCGTAAGTTTAAGTTTGGAGAAGTTTGACGTTGATGTATTTCTTTCGATTATTTCGTTTATCTAGTTACATACTTAACCCTTAGCATTCGAGTGGTAATTCTGAGTCACAACGAAAAATTGACACATATATCACATATATCTGTTCATAGATTTCTTTCTCTCAGTTTGAATGGTTTTGTGAGAACCCACATATGCGTTCATAGCCAAAATCGAATGGTTATGCGAAAACGCATATATGAGTTCACAGCCAAGATCGAATGGTTATGCGAGAACGCATACATATATGGGTTCATAGCGCTTAAAGGGTTAAGACAAGGAAGTCAAAAAATATTCGACCGAAGTGATTTTGACTGGTTCGGTAGTTCTAGCGTTAACAAGTTAATTAAAAGAATAGTTGTGTGTAATGTAAGTGTGAAAAAAATCGGACAACGACCTAATACTTGAAGATTATCTCTCTACGGAACCCGGTATCAAGATACTAGAATTTCGCAAAGGCTGTTAGTAGAACAAATGTCGGTAGCAAGCCGGTTAAACCGCATCATCGTTTCCGAAGCATAGTAGTCGATACAGAATGTTCAAAGTTGCACAGGGAAGTGACTATTTTTCGTTTCCCGTGGTTCGATCCATTTAAGTGCACTCCACGTAACATGTACGAGCACAGTGTGTCTTCTCTGTCGGCTGCACTTCGCCGTTTCCCAACAATGAAGCTCATAGGCGGGGGTGCATGGCCGTTACGAGGAAAATATTTAAACGAGAGAAATATTCGGCTGTTCGTCGAATCGGCCCGTACATTAAATGCTTTTCTTTTGCATTCTGGTCCGAGAGTAGCTCGTGGTCAAGTGATAAAGCGCCGCTCGTTTGCCTGTTTGCGTATACTCCTGAGGGACGATGTTTCCTGATAATGACTCCGCGGCCCTTTCAATGCGCAGCCGTTTCTTAAAATTATTGCCGGTGACGACCTGGACCCCGGAAGCCCCTTCGGCATTCGCGGCGCCGGCCCATTGGAAAGTAATGTATCAGGGTAACTGTTTCTTCAATCGAAGATATACGATTCGAAAGGGTTAAATGGGACTTGGGGATTTGTGTGTAATCGCCGGACGGCAGAAAGCAGTCGCGAGAGACCGAGGGCCGAAAAGTTTCTGGGTTACTGCGACAACTTTTCTATTTCCGCGTCTAATAGCTTCGAGGAAGAATTCCGCTGGCTGGTAAACCTGCGATCAGTTCCCGACTCTGATGCGAGACGGTATCGACGCGCCCCTGCGATCGCGAATTGATTTTCGCTTGTTAGTGTCACCATGAAACGCGATACCCGGCCGCTGTTCCCGCTGCTAACGGAAACCGGATAAACCTCTCCGTCCGCTTGTCGGTCAGAAACGTTTACGACAGGCTTTTAAAAATATTTGATTTCGAGACGCTTTGAATTTCGATTCCGCGCGGAATGTTTTATGCGCTACGCGCGACAACTGGCGCATCATTTTATTGACAAGGCGGCGATCGCAACTGCTTAACGCTAGGTTTACCGAACCACTAAAACCGACTATTTTACGTTACTCTATTGGAATAACGAGAATGTGTTTGTTCTAATTTTTAGCCATTTTGTTTTTTTTTTTTACATTGTACGTAACGCGATGCACGATTCTTCTTCCATCTGCAGTCAGCTGACGATAATAATTTGTAACAAAAGTTGCGCGGTATGGATTGTGCAATAGATATCCGAAAAATAGTGCATGTATAGATGCAAGATATATTTTGATACAAACATAATACCTTTGACAACAGTTTATTACTACAGTCTGTAAGATATACGAGGATTGAAAGGATTACAAAAACTAACTATCAATGTCTACATAATAGTGTAATATCTGCGGAATCCAACTATAAAGCACGGAGGTGGAAATGTACTTGTATGGGGATGTATCTCAACATTTGGAATGGGTGAATTAATTTTTATTCATAACATAATGGACAAAAATGTATACCTGAACATTTTGAAAAATAATATACGTAAAAGTGCAATAAAAATGGAGATTCAGAATACATTTAAGTATTATCAAGATAATGACTCCAAGCATAAGGTACGTATCGTACAGGAATATTTCCTGTATAATTGTCCAAAATTATTACAACCGCCACCTCAGTTCTCAGATCTGACTCCTGTAGAGAATTTATGGGATGAACTAGACCGACGAATTAGAACTGCAATAACATCTAAAGAAATGTTAAAAGAACGACTGAAAGAGGAATGGAATAATATTAGTACAGAATATTTGAAAAAAATAATTTGCAATATGCCTCAACTATTAAAAGAGGTGATTCGTCAAGAAGGATATCCCACACTATATTGAATTACTTTTCGTTTGTAAAAATTAGTACAAAAACTGTCGGTTTTTAAAAGTGTCCGAATATTATTGTAACGTTAAAATCAGACATTGTTTTGTTTAAAATAAAACATTTAATAAACGCTAGTAATTATATAAATAAAATTTATACTTTTATTAACTAGACATTATGTAGGAATGTAATTTAGAATTAATTCTTTTTTCCCTCATCTTGAACAAAATTACAATGCGACAAAGTAAAAATTTTATAGTGTCCGAATATTAAAGTTACTCACTGTACGTAATATCCTAACTTCTCTGTTTTTATTTTAGTTAATAAATTATTTTGCTTGTACCCACTTTTTGTGTGGTCACCTGAGTGTTCAACTAATGTGTCAACGAAATAGCGTAGTGTTTCTAACTTTTTGTATTGCATTCTACGATCAGAGTTTAACTTCACATGTACGGTGCTTATCCTTCGCAGTATTCGCCCCCGCAAGTGTAACGCGTAACTTGTAGAATTTGTAGCGATGGTGTTGCACCTTCGTTAGAAATGCAGGCAACAACAAAAGCTACAATTTCGACTGTCGGAGTGCCGCTGCACATTACTTTTCCCAGCAATTTTCCAAATTAAGTTATTCAAGTTCTCGTTATTATTTTGATTCAACATACGAACGCATCTCCGTAACAATCCTTTTACGCCCAGCACTGGCTAAATAGTCAAAAGTTATGAAGTCCGAATATCTCTCATCAGCACTTGGCAAAGCGAGAGCATACTTCGCCTCTGTATGTGCATATAATGTCCGTATTTTCAATATTCCTTGCTGTATATTTCCATTCGAAATTTTAGAATGATATTCTCGACATTGTTACATACGCGCGCGTATTATATATTCGTCTAGTACCATCGGAATTGGTTGACATAGAGAGAAAAAAAAATATCGAGATGATACAGAAATATGCCGTTTTATAAAATGACGGCCACTTTATTCATATATTCTGTTCTATATAATTTCATATCTGGACTGCAAAAGTTACGTAAATTTATATTTTCGTAGGCAAATTTGCCAAACGCGAGAGGTTCAATAAAATTCGATTTCCTGTGGAAATGGTAACGGCAAATTAAATATTGCACGTTGATGCAGAAACGCTGTAAAATCGTCTACTTAGTTATCTCATTTCTCATATTTCGACCAGTATAAATAGATCAAATTCTGCACTTCCGTTACCTTTTTATTTCTACTTCTTCTTCTTTTTTTCAATAAACGTACCAGCAACCAGTTAAAAACACACCGGTAGTCTCTCGAACTATTTCTAATTACACACGATATGAATCACTTTCGAGCTCTATAAGCTAACTATTCAGCAAAATTAAATTAAGTCTAAATGAAGTCACGCTGAATTATTCACGCCCGAGTACTGTCTAATTAGTGCAATTAAACGAGCTTTTCATGTTAACGAAACTCCCGGTTCTCCCTCTCTATCTTCTTTTATTCTAACTAAATTATACAGTAATTAGAAGAACGATCCTTTTTGCAGCAGGCTACGCGAACCTAACGCGCGTACTACTTCAAAGTAAAAATTACCCAAACACAGGTAAAGGCGCACGAACGTATTTGACATGGACTATTTATAAGGAGGACATTTCCACTCATTATTTTTCGTTGTCCACCCACCCGTCTATACGCGTTCCCACGCAGTATGAAACTCATGTTTACAAAGTGCATACTTATATTCCGGCTTCGAACGGTATCCGTTTTGATCCCCCTCTGCTTCAGAACATATTTTCCGGAGAACAAAATCGATTTCGGACAGTTGGGCAATGGCGGCAGTTTAGTATCCAGAAGAAGTGTCGTAACTCCTAATTCCGTGGAGTCACGAGTGGGAAACGCATGCACGTCGTATTTTCTGTGGCAGATGCGTTGCCTCTCCTAGGTGTTCCGCTCTCTGAACAGAATCCAGCAAAAGTAGGATCCAGCAGAACGGGTTAAGTTTTGCGGCGTGTCTATCGTGTGTCCTCGCAATGCAACGTTACCGCGCGAGAACGCTATAATTGGTCCGCCATGATGCCGCGTATTATAGCAAACGTTAGCGCGAATGTTTGCCTGGCTTCATAATGCCTTCCGTTATCTTCGAGATTCAGATTTCGGTGTACGCGTTTTGCACGTCTTATTGTGTCCATTAGTGAATTCTTATTGGGTTCTTAGGAAGGTAATTTCGTTTTTTCCCGACAGTGGATTTAATTGTATTTTCTTGTACCCAACATCACACTTAAGCCGCATAATCATTATATGCTTTGAGACCTGATACAGCAAGGCTTGTGTGTGAAAAAGTCCAATTGATTCTACGCAGTAGTTTTTGGTTGGTGCCCTTTTAAATATGGAAAGCAATAAGCAGCATTTTCGTCATATTTTACTTTTTTACAATAGAAAAGGTAAAAATACTGTTCAAGCCAGAAAGAAATTAATCGATGTGTATGGAGAAGATGTGTTGACAGTACGCCAGTGCCAGAACTGGTTTGCACAATTTCGTTCCGGCAATTGTGATGTCGAAGATGCACCACGTTTTGGAAGGCCGATTGAAGCTGATAAAGACACGATAAAGGTTTGATGCAAACCGGCGAATAACAACACGTGAGATCGGTGAGCGGTTAAATTTATCAAATTAAACTGTTTACGACCACTTGAAAGGCCTGGATTTAACCTCGAAGCCCGATATATGGGTTCCCCATGTTCTTTCGGAGAGAAATTTGTGTCGTCGCGTTGACGTCTGTGATTCGCTTCTCAAACGTCACGAAAATGATCCATTTTTGAAACGCATCAGTACTGGAGACGAAAAATGGGTTATATCTAACAATATCAAACGCAAGAGATCATGGAGCAAAAAAGATGAATCGGCTCAAAGCATTTCCAAAGTCAATATCCATAAAAAAAAGGTGATGCTGTCTGTTTGGTGGAATTTTAAAGGAATCGTTTTTTTTTTTGAGTTTGTACCGGATAACACAACAATTAATTCGGAAGTCTACTGTCATCAGCTGGACAAACTGAATGATGCACTTCAACGGAAAAGGCCAGAATTAATGAACAGAAAAGGTGTAGTGACACTAACTATTGCCACTTAAAATAACTCCGAAAATGTGATAGTAATAGAAATGTTGTCAAACCAGTACGTAGTACGACGTTAATCTTTTGTTGTTAAAAAGATTCTCTTCAGAGATACAAAGACACAAAGAGAAAGAGTATTGAGATATAAATATGCCGTTTTACTAGGCAACTATTAGCTTTATTATAGCCGTAAGCATTCTATTATATCGACGACGAATATACCATGGAAATAAACAATGTTTATTATAACAGAGTCACATTCATACGTGATCGGCTAATTGGTTATTCACCATACACGCTTCTACGCACAATCGCGCAAGCCAATCCACTGAAGCTCGAGCATTGTTACAGATATTAATAAACACTTGAATTGCTGCAGTTCTCAATAATTTATCGAGTGGTCCTCGAAGTAACCGACAGCACCTTGCGCAATATTCTGCGCTCAGGAGAGAGAAAGAGACAAGAGAGAGAGAGAGAGAGAGAGAGAGAGAGAGAGAGAGAGAGAGAATAAAGACCCTCTCCGAGGTATTTCCAGTATATTCTAAGAAGTGTATTCTAGAACATGCTAATACATTGCACCACGTTCCATCATCTTCAATCATATCCTAGTATATTCTAGTATATTTTGGAATATCTAACTATATTCTCAGAGTATTCTCGTATTTTCTAGTACAATAATCTGCTCTACTATGTTCCATTAGGTTCTAATATATTTTAGCATATTCTGGCATATTCAAATACATTCTGATATATTCATGTATATATTTTAGTATAATCTCCTATATTTTAATATATTCTGGTACATTCAACTACATTCTAGTATATTCTAATATATTGCAAAATATTCATGTATATTTTTGTATATTCTTATATATTCTAGTATATTCATATATACTGTACTATATTTGTATATATTCTGGTATATTTTATATATTCTAGTATATTCTAGTACATTATAGTATCTTCTAGCTTTTTCTAGTATATTTTAGTATATTGTAGTACATTCTAGTATTTTCGAGTTTATTCTAGTATATTCTAGTGCATTATAGTATATTCTCGTTTATTATAGCATATTATTATATGTCCAAATACATTGTAGTTTATTCTAGCATATTAAAACATGTTCTAGTATATTCTACATTATTCTGACGTATTACTGCATACTCTTGTAAATTTTCCTATTGTTTAGGATACTATTGTATACAATAGTACAGTAGATTATAATACAACATAGTATACTAAAATATGCAGTAATATGCTATAATATACTGTAACATATTAAAATAAATAGAATATACCAGAATAAACTAGAGGAGGGGAAAGATGGGAGAAGAGAGAAATTTGCAGCTGTCGATCGGATCCACCGGCGAAGGTGTGTCGTCGGTCGGTGAGATCTTTTCATTTCTCTCACCTGGCTTGGCGACGTAATTGCTGGCGTGCGATGCTTTGATGAATCAATCGGTCGTCTGGTGCAGTCGCGCGCAACTGCAGCCTCTGCAATTCAAATGAGAGTTTTCTTGAGACGCGTGTCACCAGACTGCCGACGGCTACACTCGCGCTGAGGCCAGGTCACCCTGCGGAATCATTAACTCGCGCAACATCGACGCACACACATACACACAGAGAGATAGAGAGAGAGAGAGAGAGAGAGAGGTACACGCGAGTTTCGATAAAGCGAGTCCCGTTATCACGCAGCACGTTTCAGCACGGCGTCTATTAGCGACAAGCTAGAAGCTTCAATTTATGCCATTAACGCTTCTTTTTCGCGCGCCGTTGCGATCCGGCAAGCATTTCAGGTTGCCACCCCCGATCCGAGTTTACCCTCTGTTGTTGCGAATCATTTATTCCGTTTCAATGGCGAGCGCTCGATGCATCGAATTAACTAGGCGAAACGCGGCATCAAAAAGGATTTTAGAACCGGCCCAGTCCCCGTGACACCCCATTCATCCGTCTTTTGCCGTTCTCGATAAAAGCGCGAGTGATTCTGTTGCGAAAAAAAAAAAATATCATTTCGAGACAAATTGTCCGGCGACAAGAGAACGCCAGCGAAATTCGATTTCAAGACGGTAATGGCCGACGCGTGTGAAATGTGATTTCTGCGCGTCGATACTTTTGCCGTGTAAGAAGAGAAATTTAACGATGTCCATTTGTCGTGTTGTCTGTATCGCGTTGCAAAAGGGCGAAAAGAATTTTGAGGGGATGAATGGAAAATCCGTGTTGCCGTGCCGCGATGTGAGGTTTCGAGCGTGCAGAATGATTGCAGTAAAAAATGGGGAGTATCAAGATTTATAGCAACCAGGTGCACTTTGGTTTGTTACGGTGATTCTTTACCATTCGTACGTACACGTTCTCATTGTTTGTCGTACCCCTCGAATTAGTCGCATTAAATTATCCTCTTCTTGATGCGCTGCAGTGATTTAACGATTTCAAATATTTACTGCAACTACTGTCGTCTTAATTGTCACTGACAACAATAAGCAATTCGTATGAAAAGGGAAAGATTTTCGCGCTTTCATTTATTATTTGAAAACAGTTCGAATTTCTATACAATATTTTAATACAAATAATCATTTCGATTAATAAATTTTGATTAGTGAAAATTAATATAAAATATAAAATCGTGGTATCTTGATGGGTAACGTTTATTCAACTTATTAGACAAATTACACTAAGAATTACAAGTAATTTGTGGAGATTAATGTCTTTGTTTTTTGCAGATCTGCGAAACAGGTATCCGTGTACTTATAAATTACCCACGGTTTCGAAATTATATGTACGAGTTAATTAGAGACTCGTACAGAATATAATCATACTCCGAGGTACAAAGCACTTTAATAATTAGCACACAGTGTGAAATATTCAATATACTAGTCATGTAAACATGGCTTATTTTCAATTGCAATATGCGAAAATAATTGTACAATATATTAATCACTGCCACACGCTTATTTAAGAACTTGATCTAGTGAAGGCCGTTCTCATCGTCAAATAGAATAACTTGGAAATAATTTAAGCAAATAAAGCTGTTCGAGAAATAATGTGATACAATAAACCAGTTGGAATGAAAGCCTTAGAAATAATGTAGGCAAATAATGTTGTTCAAGAAATAATGTGATATAACAAACAAATTAGAATGAAA
>CM052098.1:17074117-17085473 GCA_028453745.1 Agapostemon virescens
GAAATGCAAAGCGTTAAAACCTTGCAGCACAATTATACCCAAATTTAATCGAAACCGATTTAGAAAACTGGGTTTCGAGAAAAACCGATTCCAAGTTTGAATTTTATATCGCTACTATGGAATTCCAAAGGTACGCGCGTACTCTAATTTTTCTGCATGTGTAGAACAATCACAGATCTACAAGTTGCATCTTTAAAATATTTAGCACATTGCTCAAGTAAAAGATATTACAAAAGTTCCTTCGAATATAAAGGGTTAAAAATTCTGTACGAAGATCAGTGTATTAGTTTTAGCTTAATAAGATACTTAAGATAGGGAAAAAATTAGTGTTCGATCCCCGTGTCTTGCGATCGTAGCGAACACTTTTTACTCCGCATAAAGATCCGTAGACTAATTATAATAGAAATCTACGTTGATAATCCGTAATCACATTTCGAATTTTCAAGAGAATCTCTATCAAGCGGCAGCAAAGGAAGAAGAACCAGAAATAGAAGGCACCGGCATTGCGCCACGGTATAATTAAGCTTTCTATGCGCCACTATAGTGGCTTTCGCAGATGTCATCTTTCTGTACGACGCGCCACTATAGTGGCTTTCGCGGATGCCATATCTTTAAACGACGCGCCACTATAATTATTCCATTACAATATCGAAACAACATTTTTATATGTAATATTGTATTTTGTACATGGTACATTGTGCATAGTTTATTTTCTTTCGTACATATGAAATTAACCCCTTGCACTCTAATGGTGACTTTGAGGCATCACTAAAAATAGCCGCAGCACTGTTTAAAACAATTTTTACATCGCTATGCTTGTGTTAAAGAATTTCATAAAAATTTAATCGCTGCAACGACAAGTAATAGTAAACAAAATTTTGTACGCATAAAATGAAATGTATCGAGTAGAACGAAAATATTCTAAGTCAGAAAAAATGTCTTGCGATTGAAGTTAAAACAGCTTCGAGTGCAAAAGGATAATACACCTTCGAAATGCGAAGCGTTAAAACCTTACAGCACAATTTTATCCAAATTTATTCGAAACCGATTTCAAAATCTGGGTTTTGAGAAAAACTGATTGCAAGTTTGAATTTTATATCGCCACCATGGAATTCGAAAGGTACGCGCGTACCCTATAATAGGAACCGAGTTCGGAATCATTGTCACAGAATCAGCTGAGTGAGCTCCGCCCCTAAAACACATATCGTATGACAAAGTTAGGCGAAACAGTACCCATAACGTAACCTTCGCTGCGCGCGTTAAAGCCTGAGTCGAATACCATTATGACAGGCTGTACCATCCGTCGCAATTATGTGACACACCCTCTACACGCCACTTATCCTTCTCATAACTCAATATCTCGGCGCTGAGCGGTGTCTCGCTGTCATCGTGTAAGACGATTACAAGCTCATCCGGGGGTTCTCCCGACGGAGTCGCACAGGATCGGTAACAAAGAAAGAAGAAAAAATAAAATCGACTCGATCAAAACTATCCCTGCGCGAGTGTATATTCTATCCGACGGGGTTGCAGCGGGGGGAGGGAGGGTGTAGAGAGTTCCGTTCGTCTTGTGCATCTCTAATGCGACGTTACTTCCGAAGTGGGCGTTGCACACGTACGACAAAATTTATGGTGTAAGCTCCTTCGAATCGACGTGCGCTTTGCTGAAATTCTCAAGTGATCAGCGCGTAGGAAGTTCGCCGGATATTCCCGAATCTCTAATGCAATTCACGTAGAGACTAGTGCGCCTGTGGGAAATGTAGCTGGCCGGAGAGGAAGGGTGTGCGGTTCTCTGTGTGCGTTCCAGTCGATGTGTTCCGAAGAGAGAGAGAGCGAGAGAGATAGAAATAGAGAGGGGGGGGGGGTTCGCGGCAACCCCCGGCAAGAAAGCTGTAAAGCGAGGAATAATCATTTTCGCGGTAGTGATAGTCCGGGATCCCGCAGTAAAAAAGTTAACCGCGCCAGGACCGAGTTTCCCTCGTTGTTACGATCTCGTGCTGTACCTTGCCCGCGGAGTTATCGTCGCGAGGCAGTTCCAGAATAAAATACGGGTGGGATCCTGACGAGCTTCCGGGGCGCGATTCGGTAATAGGGTGCTGAAATATTGCTGAACCACTCGAACGAGATAGCGTGTGCAGGGCTGCTCCGATAAGCGGAACACTTTTCCTCCTGGATACGAAAGAGAGAACGAACACGCAATTTGAAACGATCAAAACGGGTTTCGGCTGACGTACCATCCAGCCTACCCACACTCCGCCTTATCTTTCCTGAATCAAGACGAACATTTGTATTAACAGGAAAATGCGAGTCCATTGTAAACATCGGACGTCTCATTTCATGGGACGTTTTCATTATCATTTTATTAACACGTTGAATGCCACGCGAATTTTCCATGCTTCGAACAAGCTTCGTTTGTTTCATTTATAGAAATGATCAGTGTTATTGAACAAAAATTGTTAGTTACTAAAAACTAAAGTTTTCACCTTGTTCTATAATCTGGTTAATTTTGACAGTACTGCGTTTATGTTCAATGCTGTTAATTTATTGATAACCGTTCTTAATCGATGTAAGGGTGCCGGTCACCGGTGACCCCCGCGGCATTCAACGTGTTAAGGTGAAAATAATAAATGCATAAAATCCGCAGTCTAGAGAGTATCGAGTTCTCCCGTAAAATTAATATTTTAACGCATTGTGGACCGATCACGAGTTAAGTCGTGTTTGCACTTGTATTGGCGACTTCAATTTTTGAAACGGACGGAAATATAGATATTGCAGAAGCTTTTTGCGCTGTCCAATGTAATCGACAGACAAACTTCGACACTCGACTTCGAACTCTCGATTGTCTGTCGGTTCATCCGTGACCACCCCTGTCTCCTGTTATTTCCTCAGGGGTTGTTCACCACGAAGTAACGTTACATTACGGCGACTCCATATGAACGACCACCATAATAATATTATATAAACCACATTCGTGCACGTATGTTAAAAAGTCATTTTAAAATGTAAATGTGAATTGATCAACAGAAAAGGCGTTGCGTTCCATCATGACAACGCCAGATCACACACAAGTTTGATGCCTCGGCAAAAATTGAGAGAGCTTGGCTACGAAGTTTTGACGCATCCACCGTATAGCCCAGACCTTGCATCATCAAATTATCGTTTGTGTCGATTTCTGCAAAACTACCTTGAAGGTAAAAAGTTGGATGAAAGAACGGACTGTGAAAATCACTTGGGCAAGTTTTTCGCCGATGAACCACACAAGTTCTAAAAATGGCAAAAGGTCATAGATAATAATGGTCAACATACAATTGAATAAAATTCATTTTGAATGAAAGAAACGTTTAATAAAAAAATTACAAAAATCTCTCAATACTTTTCCGGCTATCTAATGTATAAAAAGATGATTCTGTAATGTATCGTAAACAAAAATTCCATTAATCTCGAAACGTATTATCTTCTGCCCGAAGCGTTTGCTATACCCTCTTGCCAGCACGATACGACATTCCCATTCACGTAGAGCGCGAACACATGCGGGAGACGTCTATCATCGACTATTAAACTTCGAGCACAGAGTCGCAGCGACGTTTGCAGTAAAGTCGGGATCAGTGCAACTTAACCGAGTCTTACTCGTATAATTTTCTTGCTTGCTACCTCGTCTTCGGCATTGTCGGTGTATCTGGGTCTCCCGTCTTATCTAACAAACATTGAGGTGCGTTTGGCAAATCCCGGATTTGCTACTTATCGCTAACAACGAGTTTGTTTCGGTACAGCACGTAGCGTTTCAAACGATCTTGGAGAGTTCGATTTTCGAAGTATCACATCTATGAAAATTTGTTTAAAATATTTAGTAATATAGCGTAGTTTTTCGTATTATACAATTTTTACCAAATACGTGAATTTATCGTGCAAACTGAACGCTAATTATGCTCGATGTATTTGTAAATTTTCTTTACGGGGATTTCCCGAATTAATATAACTTCGAAATGAAATTTGTGTGAATTCTGGACCTGGTGGTAATTTTTAAGTATCATAGATTATTTACGGAACAACTAAAAATTACATCCTTCCGTATTTCAATTCTGATAATAATGGATTAACACAGAATTTTCGATTCTCAATGCATTTGCTGTCCAATTTCATTTAGAGCTCTTTATTATTAACGTATTAAACAGGAATGATTTAATTATTATACGTCACTGTATCTATATCACAACGTGATAATTATTAACGACCTAGAATATCTTTTGCGTAGTGATTATGTATTAGGTCAATCGGAAAGTTCTGTCCATCTAGCGTCGAGTAGCCGTAGTTCGAACTGTGGGTAACTATAACCTCGAAAGTAAGGCTAACTTTTTAGTTTGAACATCTGTTAATAAAACTCAGTACACAACAATTTACGCTTGCATCAATAACTTCGTTTTTTTCTACATTGAAGATGTCGGAATTTGAGCCGAATAAGCGTCATTTGCGCGAAGTGTTAGTCTTTTGTTTCAATTGGAAGAAAACGGCAGCTGAAGCTCATCGAATGATTGTAAACGTTTATGGCGATAATGCTGTTTCCGATAAAACATGTAGAGAGTGGTTTCGACGTTTTAAAAATGGTGATTTTTCTTTGGAGGACAAAGAGCGTTCTGGACGGCCACGAGTATTCGAAGACGAAGAATTGCAGACATTGGTGGATGAAGATCCATGTCAAACGCAAAAACAAATTGCAGAAGCGTTAAATTGTGCTCAATCTGTCATTTCCGACCGTTTAAAAGCCTTAGGGAAGGTCTACAAGGAAGGAAAGTGGGTCCCATATGAACTCAAGCCAAGAGACATTGAAAGGCGGAAAACCATCTGCGAAATTTTGCTTGCTAGGCAACAAAGAAAGGGGTTTCTCCATCGTCTCATCACTGGGGATGAAAAATGGATTTATTTTGACAATCCTAAACGTCGAAAAACCATTTGCGATCCTGGCCAACCCTCAACATCGACGCCAAAGCGGAATATCCACGGAAAAAGGCTATACTCTGCATTTGGTGGGATCAGGAAGGTGTGGTATACTATGAACTGCTAAAAACTGGTCAAACAGTCACAGGAGATCTCTACCGACAACAAATTATCCGTTTGAGTCGAGCATTGCACGAAAAACGACCACAACATGAAACGAGACAGCGTAAGGTGATTTTGCTGCATGACAATGCTCGGCCTCGCGTGTCAAAAATTGTCAAGGAAACGATAGAAGCACTTCGCTGGGAAGTGCTAGCACATGCGGCTTATTCACCAGACTGTGCCCCATCTGACTACCACTTGTTTCGGTCGATGGCACACGCACTTGCTGAAGAACGATTTAATTCGTACGAAGATCTCGAAAAATGGATCTCCGCCTGGAAAACCTCCAAAGATGAATCATTCTTTCGACGCGGAATTCGCTTGCTGCCCGAAAGATGGGAAAAAGTCATCGCTAACGATGGACAATATTTTGATTAACGTACTTTTTCATTTTCTTTCATGAATAAAGCTATACTTTTTGTAAAAAAACGGACGGAACTTTCCGATTTACCTAATAAGTTTCAATGTCTATAGTACCTGCTTAAGTGTTACAAACTAAAAGTTCCTTCTTAATATTCAATATTAAAAGGATTTAATAAAATTTACAATATAATTCGTGCACATATAAAATCAGTTTTGCCGAAAATCAACAAATGATTAGTTATATACAATTTTCAAATGTTCGTTTTATCAATCACAACTAGAACCCTGACGATGGCCAAGAGTTTACTGAAGTGGTACCGATGCTGCAATTTTAAATAAAACTATGTTTTCATTGCCAAAACGTGAGAATAAATCTCTTTATGTATAACTTATATTAATTTTCATGTATATGAGTCAGTCAAATTTTATGTCCTTCTCAAATAAAAATTTATTCACATGCGCGATCATTCTAAAATAAAATTTGCAAACACGTAAAAATAAAATTATAATATAAATTTTCGTACGATTCGCTGTCTCTGTAATTTTAGTATTTCAACTTTCCCGAACATTCATCTTCGTTTTCAGTTAATTTGAAACAAAAATGCGCGTATGGTTCAGAATAATCTAAATATTTTTTAATAGTATCCTAAAGCATGAAACTCGATATTTAGGAACATTAAAACTGTGTACGCGTATATTAAATTAGACGCTTGGTGCTAAACTCCTCGTTTCTCATATGGCCCAGACATCTTTCCTTATTTATGATGAAATAAGAGGCTGTTAACAGGCTTTTTTGTACGCTCTGCCACACAGGAAACAGATGGGTGCCTGAGAAGTACTACTTACGTGAGAATTCGTTTCTTCCTCCACTTTGACACGGACGGTTTCATATCGCAGGAAACTGGCAGCTAATGAGAAACATTTGCTAAGTGTCCGTACCACTAGTTTCATCAGGGTCCAACTTGTGGTGCTATACTTTATAAAATTAGTGCACTTTATTGTGCCAATGAACACTCCTTCGGTTAAGTTGTTCAAGCTCCGTTGCGTCTGTGGCGTTAGAAATAATTCTTATTAGTCGGTATAATTTCTTCCCATTTATTTGACTGCAACACAACCAACAAAATTACGTGCTTTTCACGCAAAGAATGTCTCGATCAAATTTTCGCTATTTAATTTTTCCTCGTTTATAAAATTGTAAGTCCCGTTTTGTGATTACGACGCCAACGAGAGAGTTTTCCAAATGCGTTTTAATCTTGTTTGTTGTTAGACATAAAATAATCACGACTACAGGCTCGTCGTGATAATAACAAAATATGCATGTATCGTTTAAACTTTTCGGAAAATAGATACGATAGAGAATCTGCCGCGGCAACTATTTATGGCTCACTGCAGATATGTATACAAAATGAATATTTTCCGTGTCGGTTGCAGAAATTAAAAGGTATATAAGAATTCTTTTCTGTCTTTAATAATCTTGATAAATCAAAAATAATATATCAATTTTCTCAAATACTGTTTAATCTTTTAATCATTTTCAATTTCACCTACTCACCTTTCTCGAAAATACGTAAAACCGGTTGATTCATTCTACTAATTTATTGTAGCAGTATATTTATGTTAATCTCTTAACATATAATTTTTTTGTAACCGAAAGAAATGCATTTTGAAAACGAAACTAACCGTAAGAAAAGATTAGAATCCGCTAAGCAACATATTAATACACCAATCGAACATTGGAATAAAGTAATTTTTACCGACGAAAGCAAATTCGACATATTTAGCTCTAAAAATAAATTTACAGCTTGGAGGAAGAAAAATACACAATTCAGAAAAGAAAATTTGCAACCGACGGTAAAACACGGCGGTGGATCTGTATTAATTTGGGGTTGTATGAGTGCAAATGGAGTGGGGTCTCTACATTTTATTGACGGTATTATGAACCATACAGTGTATATTGATATTTTGAAAAAACATCTCCATGCTAGTGCAAATAAAATGGGTCTTAAAGACAATTTTATATTCACCCACGACAATGATCCAAAGTACTCTGCACATAATACAAGGCAATGGGTATTATACAACACATCAAAATACTTGCAAACGCCGCCTCAATCGCCAGATATCAATCCCATTGGACATCTATGGGGTTATCTTGAACAAACAATACGTAATCATAATATTTCATCGAAAGAAAGTTTAAAAATCACTTTTTCAGAGGAGTGGAACAAAATAACACCGGCTGTAACATCTAACTTAGCAAATTCCATGCCAAGAAGACTCGAAGCTATTATAAAATTCAAAGGCAATCCAACAAATTATTAAAATATAAAAAATATGTTGTATTTTTACAGTTTATTTTTTATTATTCATAACTGTACGAATACTTTCTGTGCGTCTATTTCTTACGTTTATCTATGCTGGGTGTAAATTTTTGTTAATCTTGAAGAAAATAAAATTTAGTTTTCACGAAATCTTTTCTACAAATACCCAAGAATATTTATTAATCATTTTTTTCGCTTAGAATTTATAACTGAAGTTTGCGCACACAGTTTTATTTGAAATTGGTCGCTGTACGAATACTTTCCACACCGATTGTAGTCGAAAAGTCACTGGATCAAAGTGTTCGCAAAAGAATTTTCAAAAACTCGCCAAAAGTGATTCGTTCGGAATGCTTGATTAAAAGGACACGGCGCCGTAAAACGGTAACGAGCGTCCCTTCAAAGCGTCTGGTAAGACAAGACTCGGCTAAAACGAAACAAAACTGTTCGGGTCCTTTAAGGATACCCGGTCGTTAGTTAAACTGAAAGCACTCGGTGCGTTTCCTGTCGGTTTACTCTCGGAACAGAGGATTTACGGATGCTTTAAGTGGACGATCAGGAGGATTCCTTCCGTATCGATTCCCGCGGCTATCATAAAGGATCGAAGAGAAGAGAACAAGAAGAGAGAGAGATATGGCGGAGGGTGGGGGAGAGACAGACACACACAGAGAGAGAGAGAGAGAGAGAGAGAGAGAAAGAGAAACTCTTGGTGCACGCGTATCCGCCGGACGTCGCTCTTGGAACAATCTGTTTGACTGACACGCGGCGGAATCGAGCTTAATGGATTTCGGGTAATTACTTTTCCCTTTGAAAGACGCTGCCTCGTAGGAGAAGGAAAAAAAATAGCGCATAAAGGTCGGTTTACCCGCAAGCGGTTCGAGTGTTATAAAAGCCGTCGAAAGGCAAAAGAGAGACCGAGAGAGAGAGAGAAAGAGCGAAAGAGAGAGCGACACAGAGAGGGAGAAAGATGGAAGAGGTTCCATTGGGGCGTGTCTGAAACCGCGAGAACTGAATCCCGTCCCTAGTTACCCTAAAACATCATATGATGGCGGCTTTCAGATGACTAGCCTGGGCCCAGGCGACGGGAGTAAAAGGGATCGCCTGCGATGGCCACGCTCGCGCACCCCGCAGAGTGGATATAAAGCGAGAGCACTCAGTGCGTTTC
Organism: Agapostemon virescens; assembly: GCA_028453745.1. Taxonomy (NCBI): domain Eukaryota; kingdom Metazoa; phylum Arthropoda; class Insecta; order Hymenoptera; family Halictidae; genus Agapostemon; species Agapostemon virescens. Next base: position 17,083,055 of record CM052098.1, read on the forward strand.
CTGTCGGAGCGCTCCGGAAGCGCAAGACACACATGTCGAGACGAATACCGGCGTAGATTTCTCGCACGTGTTAGTACCTCGTGGCCGCATAAAAGGCCGTTCGTCCTGGAGCCGTTTGAAAAGTCCTTAAATTTTAATGTATAGCTCTCTAAGTCTCGCTGTTGTGCCCGCTATAAGGGATAAATGGGCGGGAATGGGGAGACGAAGGGCGAGCGGCGTGCCGAGGGGGGTGAATGGATACCTTAAGCATTATCCCCGCACGCGGTCGGGTTTGCATTAAACGAGCAATACTGGATACGACTCGACGAAAAAACGAAAAACATAAAGGCCCCCCCTCAACGGAGGTTGTAAAGCCGGAGAAGATGGGATACCGCTATTGCTATTGCTACTGTTGCGGCCGGAGAAGGGTCGTGCCGGTGAAGATGAGGACGCTATGAATGGCGATGAGTGGCGGATAAAAGTTTCGGATCTTGTAAAATGAAGCCTTGGAAACAGTCCAGACAATTCCTGACCGCGGATTGAGATTTTACCGGAGATGCGTGGAGCATCGTTTCGAGAAAACAGCGTATACACAGGCACCGACTCGAGATTCTGCCCGGCTCCCTTTTAGTTTCGCGGGTTGCGCGCGAGAAAGGGATATCTTCCGACGTCTTTTGATTTCACTTTTCCAGTCTAGACCTTCCGGCCAATCATCGAGCATTTCAGACTTTTCTAATTAAGTTCGCCATCCCGTTCCTATTTTCGTCCATCGGTCTGCTTGATTTTTAGATCCCGTTTCGCTTGTTGTTGGTCGGACACGATATCGAGAAGAGAGATCGGCCGAGTTTCTGATACGAATCGTACATTTCATCCAGTTTCAGTCTCCCGGAGTAGTCCGACCGATAGCGAAACGTCGAGAAGCGAAATATCGTATTCGAACGGGGTCATATCCACCTTTTGCCATCCCGATAAAATTAAATCCAATGCCAGGACGATTCCGGGCTAGATCCAAGTCGCTTGAATTCACTGCCCATAAAAATCGCATTCCCGCTAATTCTTACGGATCGCGCGGGGGGTAGAAGGGGAATGGCAGAGAAGAATTCTACGCGAAAAAGAAGCGATTCTCGCGACATTTAGCTCGCGTTTACGCTCCTTTATGGAGGCGTCCCGGCCCGGGGCTCAGCCAGCGGAGGTATAAAAACTGGGACTTATCTTTATATGGTCTCTGATATCAACACCTCCACCCCGGACCGTCTGTATAAGCCGATTACGTCCAGCTTTCGCATTCCGCTGCTCAGTTCCATCAATTCTCATTGTCGGCCAGCGGAACTCGTGCGCTCGTTTGAAACGCCACTCGCGAAACACCGAAAGCTTTGGCCGTTTCCATGGACATTTACAGTAGTTTCGCGTTATGTGTACACAAATCTCCTCTCGTATTATTCCTTTGAAAACAAGCCGAAATCACTCGCCCGGAAGCTTCTTCAGTGGTGTTTAAAATTTACGAAACTTGATTAATTTGCTTAATTAGAATAGTCGTTTCTCCATTACAAAAGATAGAAGTGTAGTTTTTGGAACGCAATATCTTCTGCATGGTGAAAATTAATTTTGTCATATTATACCGAGTAAAGCTCGTGTTGAATATTTTAAATAATGTATGACGAATACAAACATTGTTACGAAGATAGGTCGAGACTATCGAAACGGTCTGAGTTTTGGTAACGACGTTGTAACAAGAACAAAGAGTCAGAGATTAGACTTTTTGTGACTGGACGCATGGCACATTCCTTCCTTGTAGAATAAATATTATTTTAGTATTAACAGTGTTTTTGATAATATCGCGATTACAGGGCCGCCCACGTAATAATATTATATATTTACTGGCTGCAAATGGACTTACACCATCTTTATAGCTAGTCATTTGTAAAAATCATTTGATTTCAATTATAGATAATTAAATATCACTTAACCCTCTATGAGCTGAATTTTTGTTTTTAATCCAAAAAAATTGGGGGAACGAAAAATCAGAAATTATAAACCTATATATGCAAATGAAAAAAAATTTTCCGGTTAAACAATTATATTGCAATATATTCACTATGTGACTTTCAGGTAACAACGGCCTATAAAGTGTACACTTCTGTGCATAAAAGCTTAAGCGTGAAATTCCATAAAACAATTTACACTTGACGTTAAACATTTTATTTTTGAAATCTCTTTGTTGGATCACATTGCAGTGCATACATATTGGTATAGTCAACTATATTGCTTATAATTTCCTTGTCAAATAGTTTTCGAAGATAGGTCACAGGAGAATGGGGTGCTTCAGGGACAATTAGGGCAATCTCCTTTCTAAGGGCGATGACAATTATTATTATTCGTCTGGGATAGTGGTTGCCAAACAATTCTTTGTGGTCCTGCATCTTCCTCATCTGACTAGGAT
>CM052098.1:17103355-17125234 GCA_028453745.1 Agapostemon virescens
ACTTTATAATTAATCGGTGAAATACATGTGAATGTCCTTAACACGTTGATAACCAATTTACAACCTTCAGAAATTCGAACAAAATCGAATTAATTTAGTTAATGCAAGCAAAACTGGCAAAAATTGAATTTGTTATTATTTTTAAAAATAATCCTTCGTAAAATATAATAATATTTCTTCAGCAATCACAATTTCCCCATAGAAACATCATCCGCTGTAATCCGATCTCCAAATGTTTAAATATTCGTTATAATCAACCAAGTATACAGACATCGCTGAATTCGCGTTATTAAGGATCCCAGTACTTCAGATTCGCAAATTCTCCGTGCATTACGACCGTTCGTACCAGTTTCCATCATCTCGTCTAATAGATGTACAATTTCGAGCGATGCCGCATCGCGCGGACAAAGGCCCATCAACTGCGCGCGTCCCGCCACACGATTTGCATACAAGGGTTGGAAAAATGACTTCAAAGGGTGTCGGCCGTTCTGCAGGCAGGCAGACAGTCTCCGGCATTATAAGTTCGCGCGCGACTAATCCGCCCTTAACACATCTCGAAAAAAAGGCTTACACAGTAAACGAGGCAATTAACAAACACCGGTCTCTAATTAGAAGGACTTTAAACCAGTACGTCTCCCTCCCCCGGCGTTCGCGATACGGGCATTTCATAAACTGCCGGCGTTACTCGATTTAACCGGAAGACTTCGTTTACCCTTTCCCCGGGGCGCGTCACAATTACAAACCCTCGCCGATACACCCTCTCGGCTGGTCCGACGGCGGAGCAGGCAGGGTCTCTCAGCGAAGGAGAAGAGCGCTGGCAAAAAATTTCTTTAAACGCTCGCTCATTGGTTATGCGCCAATGAGCACTCAAAGAACGGAGAGGCAATCCAGCAGACACTCGTTTCTTCAGCGGGTGTAGAACGGAGGAGGTTGGGATGGGCGATATCCCCGTGCCGTGCCGCTCGGCGTCGTCGTCTGTCACCTAAAGGAGGACTGAAAGAGGACCGAGAGGAAGAGGAATCTCTCTCACGGAATGTCTCCCGCAGCGAGTTCGACGACGAGGTTTCCCTTCTCCTTATCGCGGCCTGCACTCCGGCCAACCATTCCGCGTGTTCTTCCACGGCTTCACGGTGCGACGCCACGCGGTGCAGCGCACCCTGGCCTCCTCAAAGGGATGCTGCCAATGATATCGCATCTGGTATCCTCTCTGTGCGCGTACGCCACCGTTGGGGGACGGTGGCCAGAGGAGGAAAGGAGGGCAAACGTGGCACGTACTAATGCCCCGACCAGCGACTAAAACGAATGATTTGTGAGGGTGGCTTAAGCTTCGTTACCGCCGCGGCTCGCCCTCGCGGAGAGGTAAATGGAGGTGCGCTGCTAGGTGGTTGCTTTAAAAGCTACCCGTGAGAGCGAGACAGGAAGCTGCGGCCCAACTTCGTTCGGTATAATCGAGGAACCGAGGTAGACGAGGACAGAGAACTATGAGGCATAGGGACTGGAGAAGGAAAGTCGAGTCGGCCGTACAGAAAGAGAGAGAACCAGCAGGGGGTGGTTACACCGGTGAACGGGTGTACGCGATAAAAGAGAGATCTGACGATTTTAAACCGAGGAGCGACGGAGAGAACTGGTTTTAAAGCCTGATAGGGGGCCAGGGGGTTGCAGAGAAAGAGAGAGAGAGAGTGAGAGAGAGAAGCGAAAGGTGACGCGGAGGGAGGGGGAGAAGGTTACAGTCCCGTCTCATCTACTTGATTGCATCGCCCGGATTACAGCCAGGCTTTAACGCATCCCCCTCGGGACGCCTAGCGTGAAAACAAAAAGAGAACCCGACCGAGACACGAAAGGAGAAGGTAGGAAAAAAGAGGAGAGGCCGACGGAACGGCTTCTTCTTCTTCTTCTTCTTCGTCTTCCTTCTCCCTAGGCTCTCCGCGCCACGGCAGCGGCGGCGGCGGCTGCTTCGGGTGAAATTCCCCGAGAATAATTTTCACTTCCACCTTCAACGCCATCCCCCCACCATTGCTCCTCTTCGCCTTTTTTCCTGGCTACCCTCCACCCCCCGCGTTCCCTCGCTCATTCGGTTCTTCTTCTTGTCCGCTGGTGTCGTTATCCCCTTTGAATCTCGGGGCTAAACCTTTTTCCCCGAATGGTAAGCAAAATCAGCTGCACGCGAAATCTTGCGGGTGATGCTAATACAATATGCGCGCCCCGCGAAAGCTCTTTTCTTCCCGCCCTTTCCTCCCGCGAGAGAAAAACTACCTTATTCACCAGCCTTTCTCTTTCTCTGTCTTTTTCCATGACCATCGGTTCGAGACTAAAAAAATATCGGAGTAAATTCGGTTTTACTGACCAACCCCGACTAGCCAGCTTCCGTCAGTCTGCTCTCGAACTTTGCCGCGCCACGATTACGCGCGCACAGACCGTTTAAATACTCCGAATTTCCATTTATCTGTCACGGCCATATGTTTTAATTGTTCTCCTGTTTTCGATCGAACTGTTAATTGATAGACATACGTTCGGTTAACTTTCCACGATTTAACCGACCGAATGCGCACCAAGCAGCTGGTGTGAACAGGTTAAATTATACGTTGTTTCAATTATCGCGACACGCGTTCTTAGCGGCGACGAGGAAATATCGAACAATAAAGTCGCGCGAGTGTCGTATATGTGTGTCTGTGTTCTTTTTAATTTGCATTTGCAAGCGCGAGCGTTTTTAGAGAACAGAAATATAATTTGCTGATTTTCATTGGGTCTTTTGTTGGAGCAAAACTATTCTAACAATTTCAAGATTGTTCGACTTTTGTTTGTACAGTGATTATTAGATTGTAGGTTTTTATGCAAACTAAAAACTCCACTTGCCGCGAGATACGGGTGCTTATATACATTTATTTCTTATTAAAATTTCTGTTATAGTATGGTATGTATAATAAATACTAAACTGTGGATTTTTATGTATTATAAAAATTGTCTACATTCATTGTGAGATGTTGCCGCCATAAATTTTTATTCGAAATCATTTTATTAAGGTGAAAATAACAAATGCATAAAATCTGCAGTCTAGTCATCTTTCTAGTTATAGAAAGCAACAAATTTAGAAATAATTATTTAACGTTACTCTAGACATTTTTACATTCCTTTAAAAGTGAATTGTTAACCCTTTGCACTCGAAGCAATCCCATTCCAAAATGGAAGCAATATTTTTACCTGTAATAGCTTCGTTGTATATAGTTTATTTCCCATCCTGCGTATGAAATTAATTACTAATAATTGTACTTACAACAATAAAATTTTCAATGATTTATTAACTGCGATCTTAGTGATGTAAAAATTGTTTAGATATTATTCTGACAATTTTTAGTTGCATCTGTAATAGCTTCGTTGTATATAATTTATTTCCCATCCTGCATATGAAATTAATTACTAATAATTGTACTTACAACACTAAAATTTTCAACGATTTATTAACTGCAAACTTAGTGATGTAAAAATTGTTTAGGTATTATTCTGACAATTTTTAGTGGCATGTGTAATAGCTTCGTTGTATATAGATTAATTCCCATCCTGCATATGAAATTAATTACTATTACTCGTACTTACAACACTAAAATCTTCAACGATTTATTAACTGCGAACTTAGTGATGTAAAAATTGCTTAAATATTATTCTGACAATTTTTAGTGGCGTCTTAGAAGCGCCTTTCGAGTGGTAAGGGTTAAATGTTTATTTTTGTGACTTCGTTTTGATATCTATATATTTTGTTAACATTGAAAATAAATGTTGTTTAGTCACAGGCTAAACCTAACAAATTATAGAAAATGGATGTTGCTCTACAAAAATTCGTAGTTTAGTCAAAAACTAATACTTTTTAAAATTAATAATAAAATGCTGTCTTTTGTCTTTACCTGTTTGTTACATCAAATATTTAAGAATATTTACTTCCAAAACGTATAAAAAGCTTTGTATATGTTTAATTATGCAAGTTATGCTATCAGGAAACGGAAACTAGATGAACTATAGTTTTCTGTAATTCAAACCACTTCCAGTTAGTTTCGTTCAATTTCAATGTCACGAGAACGATCTTTCGATATTGCAGTGTTAGTACAAACTTTTAATTCTTGAAATCATATTTTTCTTTCAAACTGTTAGCTGTATTTGACGAGTATAATCGTCATGGAGGATTGGTAATATTTTGTGCCATTACGAGTATGCAATTTAGTTACCATTAACTATTTAATTGCTAATTTTAGCGAAAACTAAAATGTATTAATAAATTTCTATATGTCTAGAATATTTGGAAGTTAAGACGAAATAAAACGAACAAATAAAAAGTATAAATAATTTCAGATGGCTTTATGCATCTCCGTATGCTGTGGCTGGAACTGTTTCTCTTGATTTTCGCGACACACATACGGTGGCTCACAAAAATATTCGGACACTCTTCAAACCTAAATAACTTTTTAAGGATTCAACCAAACGATCTGATTTTTCTAGAGCAACTAGAAGTATTGATTTACTAAATGGTATGCAAAAATAATTTTTAAATAATCCTAATTGGAAGAAACTACAGGAAAAAATAAAAAAGACTATTTTTAAACTTTTTTTATTTTAACTCGCAATGAAAATTTGAAACATGCGTTTTCAGAACTGGATTAGTTATACACATGCTGAAAATTTCACTGAAATCGATTGACGTGGGAAAAAACGACACGCTTTACAGAAAGATGTAAGAATTTGTGAAGTTTAAACAGAAATTGACCGAGAATCGTGAAAGATTGCGATTTGTACGTCGACCGATTTCAATACATTTTTCTGCATGTGTATAATTATCATAAGTCTACAAAATGGGCCTTCAGAATGTTTTGCACGTGGCTCAAATGAAAAATATTTAAAATGTGCTTTTTATTTAGTAAGTGCTTCTAATTGCTCCAGAAAAATCAAGACGGTTGATTCAATCTTAAAAAAGTAATACAAATTCAAAAAGTGTCGGAATGCTTTCGTGAGCTACTGTAGACGCGCGCTTTGAAAAGAGGTCGTCACAGTAAACTGATTAATAAAAACGAGAATATCATAAAATTCGTTAGCATTTACTGTGAATACACGAGACTTAAACGATTCAGTTGTAAGTCATTATTTTGTTCGCGAGTAATTGGACAAGGCTTGAAAGTTTTGCGTACACCTAGTAGATGGTTAATTGGTTGTTGCACGTATCAATTAAGTAATCGTCGTGCACAGTTGACATGACGGACACGAATGGAACATGGCAGCGGAGAATCGACATTTTCGCGTTCCCATTCTAGATTTATGCATTTGACCATTCGTGGAATTATAACCGAAGTGTTTCCAGCGTGTGCTCTGGTTCGTGCAAATCTGCCCTCTGTTTACGATCAGGAGCAAAGATTAAAACATTGTGTCCGTGCCAAGTAGGACGACATGCGCCGCACAATGTCGTACATGCGAGCAACAGTCTTGCTCGTTCTCCTTCGGATTTCGATGATAACAAGAGTTCGATTGTCGTAGACAGACTCGCAGTTGCATCTACGCTCGCATTTAACTGCTGTTAAATTATCGACGTCCGCGTTATCGTTAACTATGTACCTGCGAATTCATTTGCGTGCAACAAATTAATTCGATTAGTATTACACGCGTCGATTGTGTTAACTAGGAATAAATAAGGGCGAACCAGACGTACTGTATGAACTGGTACGAACTAGTTGCGGGAACTATATGTATATTACCTCTAATTAAATATCGGTAGGCATAGGGGGACGTCGTTAACGAATACTTACAAAATGGTTACATAAAACAGTGGAAGATTAACAAATTACACCGGCACACTCTATCCGACGAATAGGAATTTGAAAATATCGTTTTCTTTGTTAACACATTACGTAAGGTACTCTGCTCGCTCAACGCGCTTCCAGGGCCACCATTTTTGGCCGTTCTTTATATGCAGTTCTTTTAATTAGAATTTGGTATTATATTCACATAAGGTATTCTTAAATATTAATGTATATTTTTTATACATCAATTTATTATGTAGACTTTTCTACGTTTTAACTATTATTCATTTTAGACACTTGAGTAATGCTTTAGGGTATGATATCTGGTGAAGTATTGGACTTCGTGCAATAGTATTTGGCACAATTTGCAACTATATCTAGTTTCGCTTTTTTTTCCACTGGACAAGCAGAACTTTAAATTTCTTTTTGAGAAAATCTAGTTTGCAAATTTATTTTTCGACCGAAAGAGGAATGGAATAATATTATTACAGAATATTTGAAAAAAATAATTTGCAATATGCCGCAACTATTAAAAGAGGTCATTCGCCCAGAAGGATATCCTACACCATATTGAATTACTTTTCGTTTGTAAAAATTAGTACAACACCTATCAGTTTTTAAAAGTGTCCAAATATTATTGTAACGTTAAAATCAAACATTGTTTTGTTTAAAATAGAACATTTAATAAACGCTAGTAATTATATAAATAAAATTTATACTTTTATTAACTAGACATTATGTAGGAATGTAATTTAGAATTAATTCTTTTTTCCCTCATCGTGAACAAAATTACAATGCGACAAAGTAAAAATTTTATAGTGTCTGAATATTAAAGTTACTCACTGTAAATCTTGTGACATCAGATGATCCACCAGATACTTCAATTAGTAAATTCAATACCAAATACAATTTTCACATTTCACTTATTCTGTTTCCGTGGAAGATGAAGTATTTGTATTATTAAATAAAAAGCATTCAATTAAACTCCTGTTTCAATTAGCATCGTTATTTCGGCTCCTCATATAAGGCTGGCCAGGAAATCTTCTCGCACATTTTACCGGTCGCAGGTAGATTCTTCTTCATTAAATTGAAATTGCCCCGTACACTACGACGTATTTCACGGTTGCAGTGATTAGAATATCTTTATGGTTCATAATTTCCTAAAAAAGGACGAGCATCAATATCTATCGTATACGTTCTACAATGGCTGTGCATGAACAACAACAAAATAGAATTTTATTCCGCATTAAAGAAAATTATTCAGATTGTTCTTTATAATGTTAATTTAGCTACCTCGTTTGTGTGGTTTCGCCCCATTGGACATTTTTATTTAGGGTTATTTGAAAAAAAGTCTATGCCAACAAACCAGCAACAATTCACGACCTGAAAAACATTAGAAATAAAATTGGCGAATTAAACGAGCAAATATGGCAAAATGTTATCGACAATTTTTATGTTCATACATATTCGTGTGATATTTGTCTTTCACACATAATTGCCATAAATGATACCTGCTAATTAAATTAAAAACCAATAAAATTAAAAATAGTATATTTTTTATTTAAAAAAAAACTTGCTATAGTCTATTTTAGAAAATTCTATAGCAACAAATGTGATATGCACGAAAGGAAACGAACCACGTACAATAGAATTATTCTAGGATGAAAAATGTCTCGAGTTAGGAATTAACCCTTTGCACTCGAACGGTGACTCTCAGGCACCACTGAAAATAGCTGCAGCACTGTTTAAAACAATCTTTACGTCGCCATTCGTGTGTCAAAGAAATTCGTAAAAATGTAATCGTTGCAAGAACGAGTAATAGTAAATAAATTTCGTATGCATAAGATAAAATAAAAATAGGCATAAATAAATAAATAGGATAAGATAAAAGTTTTGGGGTTGGAGTTAAAACAGCTTCGAGTGCAAAGGTTTAATATTCTTTTCTTGCAAAGTATAGGATCGATGGCCCACAGAGAAAAATGTAACGTGGTCGACTTAATAGTTACCTAGTTTGATCGTAGAAGTTATTGTTTATTAGAACAACTAAGTACCCCAATATGTGGCGCGCTGCCGTTTGTGTGCAGCGAGTACATAACAGACTGCGTCTCCTACACATCGGTGGGTCAAATCGTGTTAAGGTCGTCAAGTTCGGTGAATCATCGACCTGTATAATTTGCACGAGAGCGGCTAGTATGCTCTGGTCGATACCCCGATACACCATTCCTCGATGTCATTCTGTAAGCGAGTTCGAATTCCGAAGGAAATGCCAAGGATCGGTCGTTGCAAGTTTAGGAACAGCTGCGCCTGCATCCAAGCTAACAACTGGATGAAAGCTTCTGCCAGAACTTAAATACATATATCATGTTCTAACGGGATGATGCACGTGCTTAATTTCATATAAGTGTCTGCCATCGTTCGATTTTATGGGGGCCGTTGAATTTTATATGCCGTATGTTTGTTCCAACTCGCAACCAAACTTAAGATGTTTATAGAATTTTCAAACCGTGCGTACCATTATAGTACACCATAATGAATGCAACTCTACTTTTCGTTGACTTTGTAACTTAGCTTCTGAAAGCGGAATCATAATTTTTTTAAATTTAGAATTTTTTTTTACGTTCTCCGACAAGAAAGTTGAAATGTCTGTCAACTTGTCTCATCGCGACTTAAAATTATAATCAACTCGAGAATCGCTCATATTTTAAATGCGTTATTTATTTTTTAAATATTGTTCTCAAAAATGTTATTAAAATTTTGTCAAGTTTCAAAGTAGTATTCCAGCAGTAACAGTTATTGTAGACAAAGTCGGTTAGTTTATCGCGAAGCAGTAGCATAAAAGTCGTTCTTATTAAATAACTTTTTAATTCGAAAACAGAATCGTCATTTTAAAAAATTTAGAATTTTCTTTTACGTTCCCCGACAAAAAAATTGCAATGTCTGTCAACTCGTCTCATTGCGACTTAAAATTATAATCAACTCGAGAATCGCTCATATTTTAAAAGCGTTACTTATTTTTTAAATATTCTTCTTAAAAATGTTATTCAAATTTTGTCAAGTTTCAAAATAATATTCCAGCAGTAATACTTATTATAGACAAAGTCGGTTAGTTTATCGCGAAGCAGTAGCATAGAAGTCGTTCTAATTAAAAAACTTTGATAAGACCTATTATAAGAATAACCTTTAATAATTATTGCGCATAAACAATATCTATGGATCAAACAGTGGATTAAAAAATTATTCACTCGATCGAATAACGATTGACAATGTGTAAACCGCGATTCTGATTAGTCAATATGACAAAAATTATTTTATATACATCGTGTTTGATACGTTCACCGTCCGCGTTTGTAAATTGTTGAACGGTACAGCGAGTTCTTTCTTCGTTACCATAAAATCCACAAATTCCATTAAATCATGAAGTATTTGTACGAGAAGGATTTCATATTTTATAAACGTCCTCGAAATTTATTCGGCCTCTGTGAAAGCAAAATTGAGCGTCCGCCGAAGCGACGCTGCCTGTTTAATTTAAAATATTAATTTCAATATTTTAAATCACGTCGTTTATTTTTTCCCCTAGAAATATCACGGTAAACAAGTCATTAAAGCGCCGTGTGTATAGAACTATAACAACAGCTTATAAACGCCAAATTGAAGTTAAATATACCTCGAAGCAGTTCACGTTCACGGAATACTCCTCAAACAAGGAAGCTTCTAACAGCATGCATTTTCCATGATGCTCGCTTACTTTAGGATAAATAATTGCCATTTTAACTTTTATACCACGAATGTTAATCGCGTGGAGCTATCGGTTGCACAGACTGGAGAATATTTTAGCTTGTAACTCGGCCAAATTGTTTCAGAAAGCCGTAGTCTGGCGAACAATGTATTATATTGTTATTACAGAATTATAGAACACTATTTTTTGACACTCACAATCATTTACTTTCACTCTTTGCACTTGAGCGTTCTCTTTGACGTACTATTAAAAATAACAATATCGTTGCGCGTTTATTTAGAATTATTTATTTACAAATTAATAACTATTTACAGGAAAAACACGATTTGGATTATTGCGATCGAATTCGCTGCCCAATCTGTTCGACAGGCAAACTTCAACTGCACTCGATTGTCTGTCGGTACAACAATTCCGTAACAACCCTTATCTTCTATTATTTTCTTAAGGGTTGTTCACCATAAAGTAATCTTCATTATGGCGACTTTATTTAATTAATAATAATTAACCCCTTGCCATACTACTTTCTTTGTAACTACAAATAACATTACCATCACTAAAAATGTTACAGATGAACTATTATCATCGAGAGTTAACATAAATGTCCTAATAATTGTACCCTCATTGTCACTGTCTTTGATGAAAAGGCATTGTTTAGAACATTTTTATTTCAACTCCTAATGAAAATTTAAAACATGCGTTTTGCAGACCTGCGTTAGGTTAGGTTAGGATTGACGCAGAAGAAAACGATATGCGTAGAGAGATATAAGAATTGTGGCGTTTAACACTAGAATTACCAAACAGCAAAATGACTGGCGCCTGCTTATCTCTTTCGCAGTTACTGAAGTTCTAAAAATGTTTTCATTAGTAATTTTCCGATGTACTTTTTTAATGACGTATACCTTACAATAAGTATTGTATGAAGTTTGAGTAGATATAAACTTGTTATTATTACAATGCAATGTGTATCGTTGGATTTATTGTTTGATAGTTCTAATATTAAGCAGAAACTGACCAATAATCGCGAAAAATTTCAATTTTCATTATTCGATGTATAGCTCGTGTATACGCATGTATAGATTCTGCGTAGAGTTTAATCTGCATAGAGGTCTCGTAAAGAACGAAGATATTCCTCCCTCGATGACAAAGAATAGAGATAAAGGTTGCAAACTGCGTAAGAATTATTCTAACCAAATCTAATAATTTAAAATCTTAAAATAAATCTTAAATCTTTAAATAATTTAAAATCTAATAATTAATAGTATCTAACAATTTTTATCAAATGATTGTATCGATAATAGAAATATCCTGTCCACGTTAGAATTTATTTAGGCAAAATAGAAGACGTTACACGTAACCAAAGTATGCTAAGGTAGTGGACTAAATGATTAATAAATGAACAGGTGAATTATCCGAAATGTGTAATTAAACTAGCTTCGGGTGTAAAGGTTAAAATGTAATTATCATTTGGCAGAGTGGCAGGATGGGCCAGCTGCTAGGTCACCTCACGAGCAAGTCTCGATCAGCCCCTCGTCAGACCCTTTCAACAAGACTCACTTACACAATGCCACTTTCCTGACTCTTTTATAGCTTTGGCTCCTCGCATGAATCGCAAACTTTGAAGTTTAGCTCGTGCTCGCGAAAGACCTAGTTGGACTTGACTGACCTAGCACGGCCACTGTGATAGACCTTGTATGCTTTTTGTTGGATACTGTTAGGTACTTTTTAAATATCTAATAACACCTTTTAGCGTTATCGATTTAGAATACCTACGGTAATGATTAAAGTAACAAATATATCTATTTAATATTTCATAAAATTTTAATCTTTTATTTCCGAGGTGGATTCTGATATATCTTTTAAAATATAGTAAAATGCATTTGTTACATTTTTTTTCGAGAACTGAGCATTTTAATTAATTTATTTTGTGTTTTAAAGCGATGTACAACATTGTCAGCTTAATAAGATCGAAAGATCGTGCTTTCTTTGAAGCTTTATATGCATGGAATACTATGCAAAGAGGATTTGTTGAAATTAAAGAGATTACAGGAAGTAAAAATTGTGACATTTAAGATAAATATAAGATTAATATTAAATAAATTTTTGTATACTTGTACTAAGCTTTTAGAGAATTTTTTACGCCTTTACTATTTTTATTTATTATTAAATTAGTAAAACTATAGAAATACAGTTAAAATGTCACTTAATATTCTGTATAAATGTCGGATTTTTTAATTTCTTGTAGGTTTTCAGAGAAGCATCTTTCTTAACGATATTATTAACTTCATATATGTAATGATGTTAGCCAAATAATGAATTGTAGTCGAATGCGCAATCTCTTTTGCGCAAGCTATGATGCGACATAAATAACGAGCTCATAATTACTAGGATTCGAAGGTACTACGCGAGACTATCGATAGTCGTATTAATGCTACCCGGAAACTGTTATAATTTAATAGTATCTATGCCTAAGTGGAACTAAATTACTATGGAACAACGAAAATAGGTAAAATACTCATACTCTGTGTTGTCGAGTACGTATCAAAATTCCGTCAAATATTTGAAAAGGAAAGGTGAAGATTCTGCAAAAATACATGAATTTTTAACAATTTACATATTTCATTTTATTTATGTTGAAACACTTAGGCACGGGAGTAAACTAAAATTCACGTTGTTATGCTCATTGTTGTTATTATAGTAAGAAATATTCAGTTTTATATATCCACGGTATATTATTATGGATTTTCAACTGAATTGTATTTTTCTGTAAATAAATATAGAAATATTGTTATGGTCCAAATATAAATCACGGGTATGCAGTCTCGATTTCATATTTTAATAAATAAATATCGTTTTTCCAATGCATAACAACAGATATTATCTATTTATTCCACTTTTAAAACTGCACATTCACAAACAGTAAATTCTATAAACTCATATTATAATCTGTAAAATAATTGAAAATAACAACAGCTCTCAATTTGTAATTAAAGTCATCCTCATCTGTTTCTCATTTTCATTTATTTTTTTTCTTCTTTCAAGGTAGTACATTGGTAAAGAATCAATATAACTCAGAGATAAATGTTTACATCTCTATATTCCACTATTAAAAATAAAAATCTTAATTAGATCTCAAATCCTAATTTAACATAATCGCATTTTTACAACAATCACCTTTTCGGAAAATAATGACCCGCGCTATAATTGGCTAATTCCAATTTTTAATTAACACTAGAACTACCGGACCAATCAAAATGACTGGTTCGTAATTTGTTCTTTGACATTTCGAGAAATTACAAAAGTATCTTCATTGGAAAGCTTCGAATGAATTTCTTCATTGAAGCAGACATTGTAATAAAAATTGAACAAGATCAGAATAGATGCAGTCTTGTCATTATTATAAGACAATATACATCAGTCGCGTTTATTGCTCGGTGGGTCTAGTGTTAAATCCAATCAAGCGTTTACCGAGTGAAGCTTTTCGCAAGAATCTGGTCGCTTCTGTTAACGTTCAGAAAATATTGGAACTCTTTTGAATACTCGAAACTTGGGAAATGTGCTTACGTACATCATTAGCATAAACCAGCCACAATGCTAATTTTTCTCGGCATAAAAATCGGCAAGAAGGATGCGATAGGTGACCAAAAATTCACTCCGGAACTAAAAGATAGCACACCTTATATTTTCTCATATTTTGTGTTAAAAGCTGATTAAGATACATATTTTCTTTTACCGATAACTCAGAGCATGTCTGTGTATACAATTTACGAAATATCGTCCAGAATATATACTTCAACAGGATTCTAACACAAAAAACGTAAATCTTATTGTTCGCAAGCAGGACAACATGATAGCACATCTAGCAAATCTACGCTTTCCAGTTACATCGAAGCTCGCGAATTGCGAACATCAACCTGGGAACATAGTTAATAAAGTTCGTGATATTATTTCGTGTTGTATATTTGTTCAAAGAAGGCGAAATATTATCAAAAATGAGTCACGGAAAGAGATTGAACGCGTGTGAAATTGACACTGTAATAAAATTGAAAGAAGAACAATATTCAGTGAGAAAAACAGCAAAAATTATGAATAGAAGTCGAAAAGTAATAATGAATTTCTTGAAAAATCCGGAAAACTATGATAAAAAGAAGAGTTCTGACGGCCGCAAAGTCTAAATGCCCGGGAACGACGTGCGTTGTTAAGAGCAGCATCAAATTCTAAGATAACTGCAAAGCAAATTGCTCAAAGCGTGGGTGTACATACTAATATAAACAATGTGAGACGTGTTTTACAAAAATGCAGATACATAACACGAAGAAAATTTAAGAAAACGCCTTGGTTAACTGTGCGACATAAGTTGAATCGATTACACTTTGCGGAAAAGAATATTCATATGCGAAAGAAATGGCGAAGAATAATATTTACGGATGAAAAGAGGTTTAACTTAGATGGACCCGATGGTCTGAGTTACTATTTTCACGGTATGCGAAAAGAGGAAGAGTTTTTGAGCTGTCGGCAAATGGGAGGTGGTGGTGCGATGATTTGGTGCGGTATCGGGTACTATGGTAAAATGAAAATCAAATTTATAACAGGAAAAATTAATAGCAAAATGGATTTGGAAATGATTAACCTCTTAGGCACGGCTGAATTTTCCGCGGGGCTGTTTCTCTGTACGGCAGAGTTCAACGCGAATTACGTGTAAATGATACAGCACTGCATTGTGTGACGGATAATGCTGTCTTCTACACGAGTACATTGGAATTAAGTGTTTGATCGTAAAATTATAATTTTTCTTAAAGATATGATACACGTATGTTGACTTTAACATTTTACTTTAATAATTATAGTGGCGCGTCGTACAGAAAGATGACATCCGCGAAAGCCACTATAGTGGCGCATAGTGCCTAAGAGGTTAAGGAACAAGTAAACACGTACGTCATCAGAATTGCTGGAGAGAAGTTTATTTTTCAGCAGAATAATGCCGCAGTACACACTGCAAAAACAGTAAAAGAGTACTTTTCTCGAGAAAAGATTCGCGTTTTGGATTGGCCAGCAAGATCACCCTACCTTAACATTATTGAAAATTGTTGGGGAAATCTTGCCCGCGCTGTATATGAAAATGGCAGACAATTTGGAAACATTGCCGAATTAAAAAAATGTATTCAAGATCAGTGAGAGCAATTAAAGCAAATAACTATTAAAAACTCTAGAAATCTTTGCCAAAGAGAACGATGGCTGTTATTAAATATAAAGGAGAAGCCGCAAGATATTAAGCATTAAATATCATTCGTCGATTTATTGTTATACATAATTTCAACCCTTTGCACTCCAATGGCGCCTCTAAGGCGACACTATAAATTGTCATACTATTATTCAAAACAATTTTTACATCGCTATATTTGCATTTTAAAAATCGCTAGAAATTCAAGCCTTTATGAATGAGTAATGATAAGAAACTTTATATGCATGAAAGCAAAATAACCGTGTGCAGTGAAACTATTGAAGATCAAAAAATGTCTCGGTTTTGGAATAAAAATTGCATGGAGTGCAAAGACTTAAGTTAAATTTACTATCATTTTGTCCCACTATAAGTCCTTAAAAGTTCTTTTTTTTTTAAATAAAATTGTATAGCCTGGCGAAATTCAATACAATTTCATTTGTCTATGATTATAGAGGTATTTCGCAAGAATGTATAAAAACAATACGTTGGTTGTAATGCTAAATAAATAAGACTTAATTTTAAAGTGTGCTATCTTTTTGTCCCGGAGTGTATTACGAAGAACATAACGCGCTCGATTGTTGTGGCTACCATTCCAGAGCAATTCGAGTTCGCTGGCTTTATTCATAGCTAAAATCACAGAGAGTGAAGGTAGCATTATGCGCTCAACAACGCGTATAATCATTTCTCGGAATCAGTACGTTCCTGTTCAATGTCCTGTGATAAAAATGCGAGGGATCGATCGGTCGCAGGTTCAGCAACAGCTGTGGCTTCGTTTCAGGCTGCCCTAACAGCTGGTGCCGAGAACCCCGCGTGTAGGCACGTGCACGACCATGTTCATCTCCTTATGCACGTTTATGGCAGATGGCGAGCCGATCGTCGTGAAATGCGCCCTGCTCGATGTCTTCGCCGGTTCGATGTTCTTGCCGGTAGTAACGCGAACCGATATAAAGTATGAAGCACGTTGCGATACATAATTCGGCAAGCATTCGGTCACCGCAACTTTCAACCAGTAACCTGCTGCATTTTCGCGAGACCGCCACATGTCGGCGCGATGATGTTACGACATGCCCGAAACGTTTTGGCGCCTGACAACCAAGCGTTTCTTAACACTTCCGCCAGTATTCGAGTGGCATCGATCGGACACCGAAACTGTAAATCATTCATTACCACATTTAACTCTACAATGCTCGCTCGAACGACTATTATCATCCATAGTTAATGTAAATGTTCTAGTGATTGAACATGCCAATACGTGCTCTTTGGTTTCACCGATTTCACCCTCGTGGATTTAAGTCGCGTTTGTTGTCACTGAACCTTTGTCGATCTCATTATCGCGCACAGAGCTGGTGCTGGAATGACGACCCTGATATGTCGTTAAAAGCAAATATATTCAGTGGCGGTCTAAACATTGTTTATGAAATAACACGCGATAAAATATGTGTCGTAGCGATTGGAAATGGCCAATTTATATTTTTATTAACACTGGAACTACCATTCCAGTCAAAATTACTGGTTCCTGATTTTTTCGTTTACAATTATTGAAGTTATAAAAATATTTTCACTAGAAAGTTTCGAATGAATTTCTTCATTAAAGCAGACATTACGATAAAAATTGTACCAGATCTGAATGAATGCAATTTTGTCATTATTACAAAGCAATATACATCGGTCGGATTTATTACTCGGTAGTTCTAGTGTTGATACTGAACTTTGTATTATTTATTACATTATTAATAAAACTAAATAAATGTTATCCAAACATTACTGTTTACAGGATAACGAACGGTATTTTTTAACATAGATTATTTGGTTATCGGAAAATATTATAATACAGGATAGTACAGAAATCATCTGTATAATGTGCGCCATAACATCTTGTTCGTAACTAAAGTAATTGTAACATCTTGATCGTTCAAAATGTTACAGAAGAGTACATCTTCTACACTGCTACATTTACTTCGATGCTTAAATATTAATTACAAGTGAACAACATTTAATTTCGTCTAACAAGAAAGGCATAATATTTATATTTATTAGATTTTATTAAAAATCTTAATCACGAGGTTGAGTCTTCATAATATGGCAAGGGGTTAAAGAATTTCTCCACTTAAAAATGTACCTTTTGTATAATAGCTCGCTACAAGTCGAGTGAAACGTTTACGAGTGTACAGGGTGTTTTCATTATCTCAAAAAATTTAAATATCTCGCAGAAAACTGTAAAAAATAAATATAAGTTGCTTGATACGAATGCACGCATAATACGTTGTAAATTAATTTTTGTAGAATGGGTGGTGGAAGAAATTTCGAGATTGAGTCCATTTTTTTAATGAAACCATAGATTTTTCACACGTATTACAATTGAATTCAATAATATAGAACGTATAATAATAATATAGTACGTAGAAGGTCATTTCCTCGTATTCTAATCCGTTTTAGCCTCATCGTTGGTAGATAGTTGTCATGCCATCGTCGCTTCTCTAGTCAACGCATTAACACTATATATAAATAATAAATATACATATAATAGAATATAATGCAATATATATATATATAAAATACTTCCAAAAATTTCTGACGAAAACATTTTTAGATTTTGGGTAATTACGGAAGAAAAGATTAGGGACCAGTCACATTGACTGGTCTGGTAGTTCTAAGTTCAGCTTTAGGCTAGACAAAGAGCAACGAATTAATAATTAATTAAAAGCCCTGTTAAAAATATGTGTTTATACATAGAAGAGATCAGAATTATTAATAACAATCGTCAGTTGCTTGGCAATGAAGTTCTCATCCTATACTATAGTCTACTTGTTGGAAATTGTCTTTGTAATGTATACACTACTTTCTGAATGAATAAATGCTCTTTGTCCCGTACATGCTTTAATTGTATGGCAAAGGTGTTGCTTAGAATAGTGGTACAATGAATTCCGCATAACTTGTGTATAATGTCTATGTGTATAGAATTATAACTGCGTCTGTAACTTTACGTGAGATTCTAAAGTGGTACGATGCGCTCTGGCTAGCTGGTTTTTATGGCCTGAACGACGGAGACAACAGTTCCGACTTTACACCTCTGCATGGACCTTTCCGTTCTTGCGAAAACCTGCCCTTTAAGTCTGAGCACTTACAGTGAATCAAGATAATATTCGGACGTTCCTTAAATCTCAATAATCTTTTTAAGATTGGACCACTCGTCTTCAGTTTTCCTGAGCAATTAGATGCATTGATTTACTAAATACTAAATATAACTACTTAATACTTTTAATAATTTTATAATAGTTCAATAATTTAAACGCCTTTAAAAACGTTAAAAAAATGTTTGTTGAGTAAATCAATGATACATTGGAAAATTGAAACCTCCCCTTTGCAACTACGTAAAAATATTTGTTGAAGCCATTTTATTAAGCTTTGAATAGAAAGTACTGTTATGATTAATAATTTTATAATAATTTAATAATCTTAGCGCCTTTAGAAACAAATTCCTTCGGTGAATAAATCAATGATACATTTGAAAATTGAAACTTCCTCTTGGCAACGATGTTAAAAAATTAGTTGTAGTCATTTTATTAAGCTTCGACTAGAAGGTGTACTGTTATGTTTAATAATTTTATTATATTTCAATAATTGTACCGGTCTTTAAAAACGTTAACAAATTCCTTTGGTGAATAAATCAATGATACATTTGAAAATTGAAACCTCCCCTTTGCAACTACGTTAAAAAATTTGTTGAAAGCATGTTATTAAGCTTTGAATGGAAGGTGTACTGTTAAATTTACAATGACATAAGCTGGTAGAATTTGTTTCTTATTTTTATTCCATAAGATAGTAATAAAATGGTACAACAATTTTGAAATCGTAATTATAAATGGGAGGTTTTAATCTTCGAATATGAAGCTGTGTCAACAACGAAAAACATTGTCCAATATTTTTACAGAGTTTTCAATTGACAGTATGTTTTTTTTAGAAAGAATGGGTTTTAAATATTCGCAACGTTGTGCAAAAATATTATGAAACAGAATAAGCAATATTCCCCGAAAGGAAATTGTTCAAGTTTTAAAATCGAGTCGAAATATATTTCAGTGCTATTGTTTTTTTTACGAAAATACCATCGGTCATATATCGACGATTTTTCCCGAGCCGAAAATTTAGTGGTCAAAAATCTTTTTCGAATCCAGTGTATATTTTTTTTATGACTTACTAAAACCTTTTTTAGCCGCTACCGTGTCGAACGGAATTGTATGGTACACTGAAAAACATCGGATGCGTGATCTTTCCACCCTCGAACAAAACTGTGAGAGGGTTAAACGAATTCCAGAAAGTACAATCATCGACACGAGAGCCGTAGGTTTTCGTGCTTGAATTATACAAGCCGACAGATCCGCGAGGATTTAAAATGCAATAGCCCTTTTCAACGAAAATAGGTTGTCTGCCGGTGAACATGGCCCAGCAACATCACAGTTGTTGGGAAATAGGTTGAGATCAATATAAATATTTAAACGGGCTCGTGAAAGCGTGGACGACGATTATCTCTTTTAAATGGAAAAGTGTTACACGCGGTGTAGGGGTAATACGTTTGATGTCTTTGTTTTACGAAATTCTCCTGGCACTCTAGTTTCAATTACCGGCAGAGTATTTTAATTGGCTCGGTTACCAGAATGAATTGTTGGCTTGTTAATTTAAAAATTAAAGAACCGCTCGCCCCCGAAACAGATTTTGATATTTGATGCGATCCCATCCGTTTACCGTTACGTTGCCCTGCGTTTGTCTATTTGTTTACAGAGTTTTACGACTTACGGGCCAGAGCCTGGGGTTCAAAGAGTTATAGTACTTTTTAATACGTTCTATTTACGGGATGGATCGTGGAAATTTTTTTGAAAAGCGTGCTCACGTTGGAAACTTTGCTCAGAAGAGATAAAGAAATGTTCGTGACAGTAATGTTCTAGTTTCAATAGAATTTATGAAACGTAAAAGTAAAAATTTTCTACCAGGCTAGCAGATATTTCGTTCACTGTACGTTACTTCTTTTGTGAGATCATTTTTGATAAATATCCTAAAACAGACAAAGAAGGGATAATTTTTCGCCAAATTGTAAAATATTTATTGCACGAGAACAGGTTAAAATAATAATTTAAGATTAACATTTCTTTCCACATGAAATCCATAATAACCGGATGTCTTGTAATTATACAAGGTCGAATAGAATATTTTAAAAAACGATACTTGTTTGTTTTTCTAACGATAATCAAAATAGATTCAAGGTACTTATTCAGTCGTTTTCTCAGCGAAAGAAAAATGTCTAAATAAATTTTATTAGTGTTTCTGTTTTTATCTAACCATGAGTTTAGATGGTAGAAATTTCGATAGATTTATATTACTACTGATTGTAAACGATACAAAATATATACGGACTAGAACTACTGTACTTTCTTTATAT
Source organism: Agapostemon virescens (assembly GCA_028453745.1). Taxonomy (NCBI): domain Eukaryota; kingdom Metazoa; phylum Arthropoda; class Insecta; order Hymenoptera; family Halictidae; genus Agapostemon; species Agapostemon virescens. The sequence continues at coordinate 17,123,515 of CM052098.1, forward strand.
ATGATTCCTTGGAGGTTTCTAAGGGTAGTTCAAATTTATTCTTTAAAAGAAAGAAACATTTTCAAAACTGATATTTATTACAGTCTCTTCTGATTTCTTTCACCTGTAAAGTTTGCGACATAGTTGGCAAGAAAGTTTAAGTAGGTGAAAGGTTCTTTCCAAAATAGCTACAACTGAAAAGAAACGAAAGATTAATGGGAGTGAAAACTTAGTACAATAAAAATTTGTAAGCTCGGTCGAAACTCATTCATTACCAGTAGGAAATGTACTCTACCTGGTACTTACATTTTATCGCTGCAACTTCATAATTCTTTTGTTATACAAATGTATGGAACTCAATTTTCGTATATATACCACTGCCTGGAAGATTATTATGTTGAATATGCCCGTTTAAAAAAGACTTCGCTTCATATTTTTACCAGGTGTTCAGCAAATTGCTTTCTCCATTTTTTTTTTTTTATTTAATTAAGTTTCTATTATATATACAAATTGTGTTATTATTCATTTTTTGAAACCCGAAAAAGTTCTCTTAGGGTAAGACAGAACAATTTTATGAAGAACGTTGTAGGAGGCTGAGTTTACAATGTCCATTACTAAACAATAAAGATAATTAATTGAAATTAATTGAGGCTTCGTTTTCGAGAAACCAGATTTAGAAAATTTGGCAGAACGCGTCTGCAATTAAATAGGATTCTGCTCGACGAGTCTGTTCATGACGGACATTCTACTTCTCGCAAATGCTAAGCACGCGAACTTGGCAAATTTTCAAAATCGTTTTTCTCGTAGACAGCCACATATGAAAAAATTTTATTCTACATTTTCTACTTATTCTTTTTTCATGTATACTCACCATCTTTATGGTCGTACTATCAGTTACAGATGACCTTATAATGCAAATATATGTATATTGACTACATATGACGACTATCTGTTGATAGACTATATGACTATAATTCTGTTGTGTAACAAACTTTGTAAACGTATTCGTGGATATGTTTTGCATACATTACACAGTAGTTTCTGCAGTTGATACCGGTGCAATTTCACATTCGTAACTGAATGCAAAATGCAAGGTCGGTGAATGTTTATATTCGATGTAATTGCAGCTGGTGCATAAACATTGGCCATGTGGTTCCTTTCACTTTTATATTAAGTGAAAGCATGGTGGAGACTTGGGAAACAAACAACTTCTTTAATCAGCATAAAGACGTAATAAAAACGTGTTATATTTTTTTACTACAAAAACTCTCGATTTCGTTTAACAACCTTTACGCATTTAATTCTGATACAATTCACGTTCATTTGCCCATACATATTTTTATAATTTATTTCTGGAAACATATGTGGTTAAAATTGAACTGTAACTTGGGAAAGACTTTGGGGGAAATATATTGAAAAATAGTTTGTTTGCAAGTTATACCTGGATGATAGAATATGTTAAAAACTGCTAATGGATTACTCCATTCAGTGTTGTTCGAAGAATTGATTAATATGTCTATGAACTAGTACATGGAAATGTACCTTGGATATTTGTCTTTAAGTTCAGTATTTTTCTACAGCTTAAGACAACTTCATGAAATTACTAAATGAAAACTTCGTAATGTTAAGTACTTCTTGTATTGATATAACGGTAAATGTTTATTGCATTTCATATAGTTATACAACGAATTAGAAACGTTTAAAATATTTATTTTAGAAGAACGTAACCTTAATTTTTTCG
>CM052098.1:17143868-17167885 GCA_028453745.1 Agapostemon virescens
GGCAAACATTATGGTTCACACACAGACTCAAATTTTGTTCTAATTAAGAGCTTTAGTTCTTGTTTTATTGTTGAACAGTTACAAACGAAGTAAAAAGAACATTATACATAATAGAAATGCAAAAATTATTTTGAACAGCAGTATGGCAATTTTTAATGTCATCTCGGAGGGCCATTCGAGTGCTAGAGATTAAATTTTGTTCTAATTAAGAGCTTTAGTTCTTGTTTTACTGGGTGATCAGCTCTAAATCAGATAAAAAGAACATTAAATGTAACAGAGACGCTAAAATTATTTTGAAAAGTAGTATGGCAATTTTAAATGTCATCTCTGTGACGCCATTGGGCTGCCAAGAGTTAAAGTACGAATTCTTTACAATAGAAAGCTGGTGTGAAAAAGCACAATAAAACCCACGTTATTTTATAGAAGAGATCTTCTATCGTGGTAAAAAGTTGTTTATACTTCGTACAGTTGTCTCTGCTTGTAAAATTTCATAAAAACCAATGCAACTTCAGTTATTTAATGTGTTGCGCAATGAAGCGGGGTTTCTGAGAATAACCAAGTTCAAAGTCGTGGAACGAGCAACTTTTAAAATAAACACAAGCAAATCGTGGAAATAATTTTTCTATTTGTAGTTGCAGAAGTTCAAAGATCAACAACTTTTTATTACGATCAAACAACAATTAAATAAGAGTTCATTCGAGTTATACAGAATTTCGCGAATAAATTAATTCTTTGGAATAATAATTTCATATATATATATATTTTAATACTGACACAAAAAAAATATTATTGTGAAGCAAGCATTTCATTGTTCATTAGTTTTAACCGCGCGAATATAAAATAGAAGTCATAATTTATCAGAAACGGTTCTTTCACATTTCGCATGGTTTATTTCCCTGACTTTTAATGTGAACATTTTTTAACAAGGCATACAATGGTATACGTTGTAGTATTATTTATAAATCATCAGATAGTACATATATATTCTTCTAAATTTCTATTTGCATTGCTATTGTGGTAATCGGTTTCTGAGCTCTCTAAAGACTAATATTTCATGCCGTTACAATGCGATTCTATGGGACTACATAATACGTTCTCGTGTAAGCGTATCGGTAAACCGCATTGTTAGATCCCAATAGTAAAATATCACTATTATATGCTGTATGTCGTGTGAAGAGAATGTTCTGTTTACTTTTGTTTGTAGTCAATTGTCGTTATAATTCCGGGTATAAAAACACACATCGTTTCGTGCATTGTCTTTACATTATACCGTTCACATCTTTGTTAAATTAAATTCATTCGGACTCGTTAAAAGCACCGGTGTCCTGTTGTAAAATAAACGAGTCTTTATTGTTCATTTTGTCGGTTGATTGTATTGAATTTTATTATAAAATATTCACGTATCTATCTCTTGTTAACGTGACTTCAAGACACTGTAAATTGGCTACACTGGTTAATGAAAAGCAATGCAAACTTTCCGTGTTGCATTGCAACTTATGATTGCACAAGCAAAAAGAACATGATAGAGCGTGTGAGGTGGCCTTTTATTCAAATTTCAAACTTCGCCGCGTCAATAAATACATTATAATTGGAACATAAAAATAATTTCTCGGAAATCCTATTGTTTCATTCTGAAATTGTTTAATATTAAGATTTAACACTCGAATAGTGAAGCATTCTAAGGCACCACTAAAATTGTCATATTAACATTTAAATCTATTGAAAAAAAATGAAATTATTACGATGGGAGTGCCATCCGAAAGGTCTTGCTCAATATATGTATTTATGTATATTTTTAGAAATGTCAATTTGTTTGGGGGTTTTTAAACACCCCACCCGACTTAACCCTTTTAGTCGGGCCAATTTAACGAATTTTCTAAGATTTGGAAAAAAGCTCATAAAAACCGAACTAAGAATGATATTTACAAAATTTAGAAAGCAGCATATTACGAAGGACTACGGAAGAAAGAAAAAAATTATGCCAATTGTATTTTAATATTTGTTGAAAATCATACGAATAACATCAATGTAAAACATTATGAAAAATATAGAAATATTATTGTGAGTTTTCTTCTCTACAAACAGTATTTGCACACAAAAATGTCCTATTGTTACATCGTTTGATTACAGCTTTATGTAGATCGCATAGTATGAAGTATAAATATAAAATTTTCGTAATTCGCATTGGCAAAATTGAAGCATTGGGATCCTTGAGGATCTGGCCACGGAGTGGGGCAGGCAGAAATGACACTTGCCCCAGAACCTTCATAGAGCAAACCTTATTTTCTAACAAATTAAACCCCAAAACAATTCTTTTGCAATGAAATTTGGCCATTTGTAACATTTTACAAATTTATTTTGAGATAGTGTTCGCTCGCAATGCGAATAGTAAAGTGCCATCGGATACGCGACGATATATCGTCGTTCTGAACTAAAAGGGTTAAAGGTTAAAGCCAATCAGGCGTTTTCAGAGCGAAGCTGTACGTTGGATGGTCGCTACACATGTATGTTAAATCGGTAAGAAATGGCGAATCCTTTAACACGATAAGCGACGCGATACCTGAATCGTGTTACCTTACGCGAAGCAAAAGATGAAGAAACAATATTCTATCCGAAAATTAATTCGAGAAAATATATGTATTGGGAGTGTAAATACCTCTCCACCATTTTTCATAAAACTCGACATTTTCGCACGAAAAGAGTATACAACGCTGATACACAATCGCTAATATTTCGAGATTATGTCGTTGACATGCAACCTTACGATACGACGTCTTACATCTGACACTAGCCCCATAACTTATTCGTTGCGCTATCTGATTTCGAACGGCGGAGACTTATTTGCATTCCTAATAATCTAACATCGTTGAAACTCGATCGAGTCCCGTTAGATGATTGAAACACGAACGGCGCACCGTTGGCAACCGCCGTGGCGCCCGTTTCAAAACAGCTCTCCCCCGTTAAGTACTCGAAAGAAGTGAACGACGTCTCCAGCATTGTGTCAGCGACAAAGAGGTGCGAATATCGGGCCTGAACGGCCACGGGAAATTCCTCAAAGCCGTAAGAAAAGGCGTCTGCTCCGAGTGTACCGGTGGCATAGCGGAGCCTCTCGTAAGTAACTGGCGCGCGTGCGAGCGAGCTCATGCGTCGGGCGAGCGCACGTCAGTTCAGAATGACAAAAGAGGCATTGTGCTCGCACGTGAGATTTCTGCGAGTCGGGGTAACGCCCCAATCACTATATGTATAACCTGCACGTATAGTTTCACCTAGGAGCGTAAGGCGAGCGAAAGAGCAAGATAGGCATATACAGGGTGAGTCACTTACCGTTCGCACCTCGAATGTCCTTTGTTGTTTCTAAAGGTAAGTTGAGGACAAGGTTCAGTGGGGCTCAAGCGAGAGATTATCTTCATATTTTTTCTAACGATATTAACCCTTTACACTCGAACGGTAACTCTCAGGCACCACTGTTTAACCCATTGATTGGGTTTTGACTGTTTTGGTAAAGGGTGTCCCAAAATTAACGCAAGATTTTAATTTGCCGCCATTTTTGTAGTAAATTGTTGGCACCCCTGAAAAAAGAACAAATTGACAGCTGAGAGTTTAGGGTTAGTAAAAATGGAGCGTTATACGATACAACAACGTGTTTTCATTATTGAACAATATTTAAAAAATAATGAAAGTTTGGTGGCCGCAGTTCGAAAATTTTATACAAAATATGGTATAAAATAGTGTTTTAACCTCGTCAACTGTGAAAAGATCATCATCAACCACTGAGTCCTGAGTAGAAAGCTGTCTACTGATTTTGAGCTGCTGTAACTTTGTGAAAAAGAATCAGAAAATGATGGAACTAGGCTCGTTTTATAGGGTGAAGCATGTAGGAATGTTAACAAAACCTTGTTGCAATTTATAATAATTTTTCCCATTCATAGATTGCAGTTTTTGCATCTTCGACCACTGAGTCCTGAATAAAAGGCTGTCTACTGACTTTGGGCTACTGCAACGTCGTGAAAAAGAATCAGAAAATAATGAAACTAGGCTCGTTTTATAGAGCAAAACATGTAGGAATGTTAGGAAACCTTGTTGCAATTTATAATAATTTTTTGCCATTCATAAATTTGTAGTATTTCCATCTTCAATCATTGCACTTCGAATAGAAGACTGTCTACCGACCCTGAGATACTGCAACTTCGTCAAAGAAAATTTGAGAATGATCTAACTAGGCTCACGTTGTAGAATTAAATCAGGACCATCCTCGAGAAATTTCGATGCTAGACTCACCCCACCAGTATAGGGTGGGCGGCAAAGAAACCAATCATGGTTCACATAGATCGTTCTACATGGCTGCAGTTCGAAAATTTTATACAAAACATGGTCAAAATAGTGTTTTAACCTCGTCAACTGTGAAAAAATTAATTGAAAAATTCAAGGAGACTGGATCAGTTGGAGACGCTAAACACACCAGTCGTCCAAAAACAAGCCGTTCAAATGTCAATATCGAAGTAGTGCGTGAGAGTGTTGATGAAAACCCAGGAACATCAATTTGGCGTAGTGGACAAGAATTGCAAATTCCAAGAAGCTCTCTACAGCGTATACTCACAAAAAATCTGTGTCTCCATGCTTACAAAATTCAATTAACACAACAACTGAAGCCTAATGACCACGAACAGCGAAGAGAGTTCGTGGAACGGATTATTGAACATCAACAAGTGGATGCTGATTTTTCGAGCAAAATCATCCTAAGCGATGAAGCACATTTTCACCTTGATGGCTTTGTTAATCGCCAAAATTGCCATGTTTGGGGTTCGGAGAACCCACATGTGATTGTCGAACAACAAATGCACCCACAACGTGTCACTGTTTGGTGGAGGCATCATTGGACCATACTTTTTTGAAAATGAGGCTGGTCAAGCAGTAACTGTTACTGGTGTTCGATATCGCGATATGATAACACAGTTCTTTCTGCCGAAATTGGATGCTATTGATGTGGCCAATATGTGGTTTCAACAAGACGGTGCCACATGCCATACAGCCAGTGAAACAATTCAATTACTGCATGAGACATGCAGTTACAAAGCAATGTATATCGTTGGATTTATTGTTCGGTAGTTCTAGTGTTAATTTCCTTTCATAGATAGAATGTTTATCACCGTTACTCGTACCTGCAACATTTCAATTTCTACCGATTTCTAAAATGCCAACTCACCGATGTAAAAGTTGTTCCGAATAATTGCACGAGAATTTTCGGTGTCGCCTCAGAGGCGCCATGGGATTGCAAAGGGTTGATAAATCTAAATATCGGTGAATGTCTAAATAAGGCAAAATCAGCGCGTAACGCGTTGAACCATTGGACTTTGTCCTCGGCACATTTAACTTATCTTTAAAAATAACAGAGATACTCGAGGTGCAAACGTTAGATGACTCACCCTGTATATAAGGTACGTACTCTCCGGTGAGGCAGTCTCTTGCTTATCGCATCGGGCCACGACATCCAAGCCGGTGCTCACGTCGGAGCACCTTCGTTCTCCTTCCCGAAATTCTGAAACCAGTTTCTGGCTGCTGTCGACGGCTTGACCCGCTCCTCCAAAAGAGGAACGCGTGCGTGCGTACCGGCAGACTCACCGGGATCTGTTCACAGATGAATAAAGTTATTCCAAGGCGAGCCGTCCCACCTGCGGGGCCCCATTGCGCCTTGGAATGCAACTATCGGGCTTCGTAATTACTTGGCGACACTTGACCCGGCACGCCGCTGCACCGCTGCACCGCTGCAACGTTGCTACGCTTCGAAAAGTCCGATTCCTTGCGAGAGAACAGAGAGAGCAGCCCCCCCGTCTTTCGGTTACGTCTCGATTATGGCCGCGGGAACGATATTTCTGCTGCTCCGCAGTGCTCCAGTCACGTGTACCGCGTTAAAAGAGACCTGGGATATTGAAAGACGCTCTGGAGTCCGTACCGTGCTAACGGTACCCGTGCCGGCAGAACGGAGTTGTTGATAATTGAAGTTTTCTTGATAAATGTTTCCTGCGAGTCGCGATTTTTCAACGGCTAGGTCATCGGTGTTGTTAGCTCGGCCGATACACGGAGTCCATAAAAGTGCAAGCCTGGGAAACCGGGTACCAGGCAGAACGGAACCGGAAAGAAAGACGCAAGTTTTGGAAGAGTAGAAATCGCCTGAAATATTAGCTTTTAGCGCTCGAATGTCGCATCTAAGGTGCCATTAAAAATTGCTATACTATTATTTAAACAACTTTTACATAGCTACGTTTGCAGTTAAGGAATCGATAAAAATTTGTATGTTTCAAGTAAGAATATTAGTAATTAATTTCATACAGTGACTCTTATTAATATTCGGACATTGTGCTATTCAAAAAATTCTTGCTAGTTTCGATCGTTTGCAATAGTAAATTTGGAGTTATTGTTTTATAATATAACAGAACATTCATTGTAGTTTGTAATAACATAAATTTTATTTGTTTGTTCCACATACTTTTCTTAATACCAAACAGTGAACTAAATTATGTCAAAATTTATGACGCTCGACAATACAACAAATGGTATTATTCCACTAAGTTTTTTCCTCATGAACATATTGTTTTGCAAAAGCTAATCCTTGTCTGCGATTCGCCTCGTTTATATACGGTTTCTTACGCGCTACTCTACCATTATATCCATCTGTTTTCAACACCCGACGTATTGTATCTGGATGAACTTTCATTCCTATCTCTTGAAATAATTCAGCACTTAATGTTGCAGCAGTCAAACCAGGGTTCATTTTTACTTTTCTCAAAATAATACGTTTCTTTCGGTCGTCAAGCTTTCTGAGGAATTGATTCAATTCGATTTTCTTCATTATATCTGCGTATAATATCAGCTACGGTATTCTTACTTAATTTTAGAAGATTACCGATTTCCCGATGCGTTTTCCCTTATCTTCTATAAAAAAATTACTAATTGTCGTACGTCAAATGAAGTATTTTTACTATTTCGTTCCATGTTTAGAATTTCTAACTAATCCTAACGGCTTTCGAACAGTAACTGATATCGTGAAGCGTGTTCTTCATCTTGCTCGATATTATGTTTCGAAACAAACGGCAAAGATGTGTCGTTATTCGCAAGAAATGCGAGAATAAGTTATGTGTCCGAATATTTTTGCGAGGATAAATTTCGACATAATTTACTTCACTGTTTGGTATTAAGAAAAGTATGTGCAACAAATAAATAAAATTTATGTTATTACAAATTACAATGAATGTTCTGTTATATTATAAAACAACAACTGCAAATTTACTATTGCAAACGATCGAAACTAGCAACAATTTTTTTAATAGCACAATGTCCGAATATTAATAAGAGTCACTGTATGTACGAAAGGAAATGAACTGTGTATAGTGGAGAAAATATTGTATCGATTTTTAAATAGAATTGTTTCGAGTACAAAGGGTTAACCCTTAGCGTTCCAAGCAATTTTAACCCTTTGTACTCGAAGCTGTTTTACCTTCGAAAACCAAAGCATGTCTTTTGGTCTCGAAAATTTCATTTTTCGTGATTTATTTTCTCTTATGCATATTCAGATTTGTACTATTATTTGTATTTACAATAGTGAAGCTGTTATCACTTTCCTAGATGCAAGCATAGTGATGTAAAAATTATTTCAAATAATGGCGTTGCAATTTTTAGTGGTGCCCCAGAGTCACCATTCGAGTGCAAACATCTTTTTGACGTAAAATAATTCCATTGTACATGGTTCGTTTTCTTTCGTGAATATAAAGTTTCTACTTTCACTTAAGATCACTGAATACTTTGCTCCCCAAGGACAAAGATGAACCAAATGTACACCCTGGCGTGCCCTCACCCCCTCCTTGAAGAACGGCTAATAGCTGACAAGGAGAAGGGAGGCACAGGGTCTATAAACAATAGTCCTTTTAGAGACGAGGTTCCTTTTCTTTTATCAATTATTCAATCCTTCAATTATCAACAGTTCCGTTCTGCCGGCTCGAGCACCGTAAGCACAGTACGGACTACAGAACGTCTTTCAAAGAAATTTACATATGATATGCGCATTGGCCCAACCAAAGTTTGCTATCAATATCGTCTTACAGATGTCGGAAACGTTGTCACAGCTAAAAGCTTGTTATATTTTAAATTGGTTTTATTGTTACTTATGAATATACTGACAAATTGTCAGTGACGTGTAATAGTTGATTCACGAAAAATTTATTTATTTATTTATTTTCTTCTTTCTTCAAGGTTGTTTATTTTACAAGGGGAAGGTATGCGTGTTGCATTCTCGTTTGGAACGACGTGATGAGGAAGTCATAGCGACGCTCATGTAGTAACATAACGTTATTCGGTTCCTTCAGAACAGATATTCATTTTTGAGATATTTTTATTTAAATTTGTTGATGTGTTTAATTATGTGAATCGTTTAAGTATTAAAACTACATTTTGTGGATTTACAATCTGCACAATTAATCTTTATTTTATTTAAGATGTACTGAACTACTTAAAAGAGTATAGATATGGTATAGAAATTTTTCAATTTAATATTCTTTAAATAACCTCTTAAAGTACATATTTGTATATATTTGTGCATGTAATATTACAGAATTAATTATTTGATCTGAAATATAACATATGTTTGTTTTATCGTCGTGTTTCGAACACATTGTAAAAGATACAGTATTTCATAGTGCAATTCTTTTTGTTTCAGGTAAGCAGCAAGTATTCCTTTTACTCTTAATGTAAGTACTCACTACTTTGCGTTACACAATGAACATTTACAATAAATTAATTATAATTTACACATGACGTTCAGCGTACTGTAAATGTACACTGCATTTTAACCGGGATTTGCCCGTTCGAGGAACAGCAAGTTAACTTGATTGAATAATTAATACATGATAGAAGAAACTCCAATGTTTATACAGCTTATAAATAAAGTGACGCAACGAATAAGAAATCTACCATTAAAATGGCAATCGCTTGAGTATACCTCCTCACCTTGGATCAGCTTGTTTATTTCAATGTTTCCGGTTACTAACTCCACGTTAGTCATCAAGAGAATGAATGGTCATTTTAAAATCATTTCTACTTGAATCACCGAGTCCTTCGCTTATATCGTGTTGGATGGAAGTTCAACATTCTTTAATCTATCATGACACACGGTATGTAGATTTAAAAATGCTTTTTTGAGATAGAAGTTACATAAAATCTGTTTCATGTGCGCAACGCAAGGTGCAAAAGCACATCCATTAACACTTTAACTGCCAGAACAACAACCTCAAAAATTCCACAAAATCAAAGTAATTTATTTGATGAAACAACAATTTAAAACTTTAAATGTACGACTCATAGTTATCCTTCGACCTTCTCGTATTCTCCAGATTTCAACTAAATGTAGTTCAACGATTATATTAATGTACAAATTTATTTTTAAAAATAGACAAATTACTCTGTCACTCATATGTGGATGACATGGCAGTCAAAGTGTTAAAATACTTTTCAAAAATGCAATACAAGATGAAAAACTTACCATTACGTTGCTATTATGTTTGATGATGCGAACACTGATGTGGCGTTATCAAAATTATATTAGGTTGGTGCACTATTAATCCACCAACACTACTAATATAGATTTGATAGCATCATACCGGTGTTCGCATCGTTTGGTTTCATTAGACAGTAACCTAAAATTACTGCTATTTCACCGGTTATCGAAATACCGATTTAGCCACAAATATAAAACAAGAAAATTTTTTAAAAATTTATAAATTGATTTGCTTAATTTCCTACATTTCTTTCAATCATAAATTAATGCACTTGCTTTCTGTGTCTTTTTTTTCAGTGTATGAATTTTAAAAAACGTAATGGACATTTTTTAACACTTTACCGACTGGAAGCCTATTAACACTGACTGCCATGTCACCCATGCATGGGTGACAGAATTATTTGTCCTTGTTTAAAAATAAATTTGTACGCTAATATATTCGTTGCATTCAATTTAGTTTATATCTAGAGACTACAAGAAGGTTGAAGGATAACTATGTGTCAGATATTTTAAGTTTTCAATTGTTACAGCATTAAATAAATTACTTTGATTTTGTGCAATTTTTGAAGCTGTTGGTTGGGCAGTTAAGTGTCATTCTTAACGGAATGAAACTTAAAACACTACTTTTACATTGTAGTTTGTAACAAAGTTATTAGATAATGTTACTGAAGATGCTTTGAGGATTCCCAATAATAATTCCTGTCAGCATCGGTTGGAAAGTTTTCAATCATGGATCGTGAAGCTGAAAAAATTCTGAAACAATCGCCGGTCGGTAGAGGCTTAATAGGAATCTTAAATAATAAGGATAGATGTAAGTCATTGTTGGCACCATAATGCAAATTTTCAGAGGTTGAGAAGGACGAGACAAATTGTTGGGGATGAGTGAAGGGTTAAATCATAGATTTTTGGAAGAATTTGGGATACTCTGGTTTCCCTTCCAAACACGCATGCAGTCGGTGTGGAAAGTATTCGTTCAGCGACTAATTTCAAATAAAACTGTGTGCGTAAACTTCAGTTATAAATTTTAAGCGAAGAAAATGATTGATAAATATTCTTGGATATTTGTAGAAAAGATTACGTGAAAACTAAATTTTAATTTCTTCAAGATTAACAAAAATATACGTCGAGCATAGATAAACGTAAGAAATAGACGCCTAGAAAGTATTCGTACAGTTATGAATAATGAAAAATAAACTATAAAAATACAATATATTTTTTATATTTTAATAATTTGTAGGATTGCCTTTGGATTTTACAATAGCTTCGAGTCTTCTTGGCATGGAATTTACTAAGTTAGATGTTACAGCCGGTGTTATTTTGTTCCACTTCTCTGATAAAGCGATTTTTAAACTTTCTTTCGATGAAATATTATGATTACGTATTTTTTGTTCAAGATAATCCCATAGATGTTCAATGGGATTGATATCTGGTGATTGAGGCGGCGTTTGCAAGTATTTTGATGTGTTGTATAATACCTATTGCCTTGTATTGTGTGCAGAGTGCTTTGGATCATTGTCGTGGGTGAATATAAAATTGTCTTTAAGACTCATTTTATTTGCACTAGCATGGAGATGTTTTTTTCAAAATATCAATATACACTGTATGGTTCATAATACCGCCAATAAAATGTAGAGACCCCACTCCATTTGCACTCATACAACCCCAAACTAATACAGATCCACCGCCGTGTTTTACCGTCGGTTGCAAATTTTCTTTTCTGAATTGTGTATTTGTCTTCCTCCACACTGTAAATTTATTTTTAGAGGCAAATATATCGAATTTGCTTTCGTCAGTAAAAATTACTTTATTCCAATGTTCGATTGGTGTATTAATATGTTGCTTAGCGAATTCTAATCTTTTCTTACGGTTAGTTTCGTTAAAAAATGCTTTTTTCGTGCTACTCGACCATGATATTCGCTACTTCTTAAATAGTCACGCACAGTACTAGCTGACACACTTATGCCGTTGTTGTTTTTAAGTTCTGTTGCAATTTGTTCGGCAGTTATACGTGGATTCTGTTTCACTTTGCGAATAATTGTCGTCGATCATACTCGTTTATCTTACGCGGACGGCCACTTCTTCTCTTATTTGAAACACTTTTTCGTTCTTCGAATCTGTCAATTATACTTTGAATAGTAGACCTTGCTCTATTCACTATGGACGAAATTTCACTAAGCGATTTAAATTGATTGTGTAATCGAATAATAACTTTTCGTTCTTCTTCTGTCGTTTCGCACCTTTTGCGACTCATGTTGTAGTATATTACAAATTTCAAATTTGCTTCTATTAGTACTCTGTACAAACTAATCATCTTTGTTGTTATTCATCACAACCAGAAAGTCATATTATGTTTATATCTCAAGTAAGCGCAAGAAACGAGAGACGTACGAATACTTTCTGTGCGTCTATTTCTTACGTTTATCTATGCTGGATGTATATTTTTGTTAATCTTGAAGAAAATAAAATTTAGTTTTCACGAAATCTTTTCTACAAATACCCAAGAACATTTATTAATCATTTTTTTCGCTTAAAATTTATAACTGAAGTTTTACGCACACAGTTTTATTTGAAATTGGTCGCTGTACGAATACTTTCCACACCGACTGTAAATCTTTCGCCTTTTACTAAAGATTTCCGTAAAGAGGAATAATTGACGAGTCTGTAAAATAATTTTGTGCTGCATAAGAAGATGATGGTGTGATGTCAATATACAGTATAACGTTAACAATGAGAATAATAAGAATAATGATAATAATAATGATGATGATAATAATAATAATAATAATAATAATAATAATAATAAATCTATTATAAATGAAGGTAGTATAGTAAGATGCAACAGTACGAATGAAAAATCGCATAAAATCCAAATAAATTGAATATTGTAATTTCGATAAGATAATATAGACTAGCCAATTTTATTGCTCGATATGTTTAACATTGATAATAAACGGTGTTCCGCTGTATCCCACGCTTCATCAGCGAGCAAAGTAGATCTTGAACTTGAATCGATATTAATATCCTCCGATCTTATTGTGCTCGTTTAGAATCGTACAAAAGCAGTTAAGCAATATGTAGAGTAGACAACAGTTCCAAGAACAGATATGCAGTTGATCTTAATTATATGTTGCTCGACCAAATACGTGACGTATAACGGAAGGATGCCGTACAGCATTAAGTTCTAATTCGGTCTAATACTCTCCCCTCGCCCGAATTCCAGCACCGTTCTACAACCCTGGCAACCAACTGCCGCTTCGAGTTTACGAAAGCGAGTACAGAAGCAATGGTTCCCTGTAATCCTCTGTCTCAAGCTTCTTCAGTCAATATTCTCAATGGTTGGTTAAATAATAAGATTCCAACCCGAACAATAACGTTTCGTAAGTGAGCCCTTGCTGTTCGCTCGTAACGACGAGATTGGCAACCGCGTTGCCGTGAGCCGGCGGGCCAGTGCGCCATCGGTCTCCTATTTCCGACATCAAGGATCACACTTCACGGTATACTCAAAGTAGAGATTAAAGTGTTCCTAGCCTCGGGCAAACCGCAACCGATTGCCGGGAGGATGGTAAATCTGCGCGAAGAACTCGTAACAATGGTCGTCCCAACTGTTACACGCGTATCAAATGATTAACCCTAAACCCTATCGCACCATAAAAGTAACTGGTACATGTTTCGCTTGAAAAATAACAAAAACTAATTTAGACTTTGCACGGTTCTCTTTATACAATATATACTCCACTAAAGATACTTGACATCCGAGCAAGATTCCCAACTCACAACCATACAAGTTTCATACAACAGCATAGTTTTTAATAGCGTTGAACATGACGAATTTTGTGCGTGGAAACGACGATTCTCGGATAGCATTGATTTTCTGTTACCATTTGACGAAAACTTTTGCAGAATCGCATCGAATGCTCGTCGAAGCTTACGATGAGCATGCTCTTAAATCATGGTGCTTTGAGTAGTTAAAAAAATGTTGAAGTGGCAATTTGGACGTGAGAAACGGGGAACTTGGAAGACCACTGAAAATGCTTGAAGACAGCGAATTGCAAGCATTATTGGATAAGGATGACAATAACAACTCGGGGATCGATGAAATGTAACACGGGAAACCGTCTCCATACGTCGAAAGACAAGGGGAAGATCTAGAAGATAGAAAAATGGGATTAAAAGGCAACGCAAAGTGATTTTGTTTCATGATAATGCACCATCACTGCACAAGACTTGGTTCCATCCGATTATTACTTATTTGCATCGATGCGACATGCATTTGCTGAGCAACGTTTCGCATCTTATGGAAATGTCCCGACGACTGGTTGCCTCAAAAAGGGAACAGTTTTTTTGGCGTAGCATCCACAAATTGTCAGAGAGATGAGAAAAATGTATAGCTACCGACGGGCCTTATTAATAACATATTTTGTATCATTTTCATACAACAAACGTGTATTTTCTCTAAAAAAAATTCAGTTTCATATTTACGTACCTGACAAATACTGTCGATGAAAGCTTTGCGGATGGTCTTGAGGTGTCGACGAGTAGATACAGTCGGTGAAATCCGGTGTGGCTGAAACGCTTGTCGGTGAAGTGATTGTTGGTGAGGTCAGGGTGACCCATCCAGAAGAATATTGAGTTCTTTCCGTAAAAAGGCGTGCGATCGAAACAGGTCATGCGAAGGGAAATAAAAACTGGCTCGGTATTTGTCCGGCAAAGAATTGCGTCACGTTCAAGCGTAATATTTGCCCGCGGCCGCCGAAAACTCGTCGCTGTTACGTCGTCGAACGTGTTTTATCCCCCCACGTGGCGATAAATCACAGCGAATTTAACAAACTTCACCGCGCGGCCCGCAATAATACACATATTCCACGGTAAAATTTATATCCGCGTATTGCTCTGGGCTTGCGTCTCGCCCGACCGTACGCATTCTTTTTTTTCGTTTTTATATTTTACTATACAACGCTGACCAGTCGTCCTCTTTCGACCTTTAATTATTGTTTATCGCGGTTACGCGCGTGACATTCAGCGTGATCTCTTCCCGCGCTCTTTCCATCTGCTCTTTTTCGCCGGGACACCAGGCATTTCTGGCTGAGTCAATCATTCAACGATCGTAAAACAGACATTACGAAGTCCGTGGTAACGTGGATCACGACGGCTTTTCCACCGACCAGTTCCGCCGCCATTTAATTTTCAATTCCCGCGATTCCCGCAATGTTTGTCCCCGTTTTACGCGACAATATTAACCGCCGCATAGTGAAGCATTTGGACCGAATAGCGCGCAAAAAGTAAATTTTTCAGGTTTGCGTGAAACGTGTTTGTTAGTTGCTATAGATAAATAGACCAGGAATCGCGAATCAATTTTGTTTCTTGCATGTATGGATGAGATTTATCGATAGTTGAGAGATTTTATGGCACCCGTTTCATTTTCCACCCCCTTCTGAAACGTCATTCACTTATGAGCATATTTGGCCCGATCGGCGCTCGAAAAGTACACTTTTCAGGTTTGCGTGAAACACAAAGTGTTTGTTACTATTGTTTCTTGCATGTAAGGACGGGATTTATCGATAGTTGAGAGATTTTATGGCACCCGTTTCATTTTCTACCATTTTTTGAAACGTCATTCACTTATGAGCATATTTGGCCCCATAGGCGCTCAAAAAGTACATTTTTCAAGTGCGCTCAACAAGTACCTGTTTCATTTACTACCATTTTTTTGAAACTTTATTCACTTTTGCGCATATTTGGCTCGAATGGTTGTATCACTTGTTACAAACTATCACTTCTTTTTATCCTTACAAAACTTTTTGAGAGGCAAAAAATTAAAAAATGAAGAAGATATCAAACAAGCACTGGTTCAATTTTTCGCATCAAAAATAAAACATTTTTCGAAAATGGGATATACAAATTGCCCTCACGCTGGCAAGATATCATTAACACTGGAAAGACTGAAACTTAGTATATACCTATATTGCCCAAAAGCAGTCAAAAGGACTGCATTGTGAAAGAATAACTAATATATAAAGAAATTTATTTAAAATTAATTTTTAATATTTTTTTATATTATTTACAGTTATATAACAGGTTATTAGTAAATATTAACAATAAAAAAAGTTTACTTCACTTGGAAAAAAAATAATTTATGCATTATTATTTGTACATTTTATGCAAATAAAATGTGGAAATCTTTTTATGTGTACATCTTCCGCAAACATACTTTTGACATTTTTCACATATATTATTTGTTTTGTTGTTGTGGCAATGTCGTACTTGATAAATTTTGCGTTTGTTAGAATGGGTTGCATTTGATGATGTTGCAGGTGATCTTTGTGGGTTATGTGGGATAATATGGTTATCTATTATCAACGAGAATGCACTGATAAGATTATCTGCCATAATGTTCCTTTTTGCGTATCCTGTTGGCCCTTTCACACCCTTGAAAATACAAGTAGATGGTAACCTTCCAGGTATACCACCTTCGTCAAATTTTGACCACACAGTACCATCGGCAGCTGTTTCGGTCTTCTGAAAGGTGTTTTCAGTTTCTTCATCAGAGTCTGAACTACTTAACACCCTAACCTTTTCCTGGGCATATTGATGACACTTTCATTTTCATTATTGGTGATCGACTCTTCATCGCTATCTTCAGTTTCAGATGTTTCACTTTGAATATGAACCGTTTCATCTTCAGATGATAGTTCAGAATTTATTGAATCTGATTCTATATCGGAGCACTCTTCACGTATGTTCGTTAGCTTTTCCAATAACTCACTTCTATTCGACATTTCTTTCATGAATTTAGGGCGCAAATGATATAAAATAAACAACTTGTTAGAACAAGTATCACTGCATAAAGATACGAATAACAAGTACTACTTTAGTTTATTGAACAACGGGCCCGTTTATACGATAAAGTTTTTGATAGGAGGGATAGGGCAGGGAGGTACGCGGAAAGAGACGAAGCTGTGATGTTAATAAAAATAAAAATAATTTCCACCTAACCTACGGAATCAAGAAGCATATGTACTTGTATGTTATCATCTAACGATAATCGAAAAAAATGAAAAATGTTATTTCAATACAGAGCCGCAATGCTAAAAAAAAAATTTACTCAATTCAATAATAAAAGTCATTTGATTATTTTAAATTTCCCAAGCAGTCAAAATGACTGCTTTTAGGCAATATAGATACAACACATATATATACCGGAAATGAAGGAGGGGGGAAGGTAACTACAATTATTAATAGACGCATTTATATGTTGTACAAAAGGTCACAAAATTCTAAGAAATTGTATCATTATATACATTTTTTTTCTAATTGAAATTGAAAAGCAGTCAAAATGACTTCCTTAGACAATCTAGTGTTAATAATAAAGCTCATTGACGATAATAAAAATTTGTATTTTGTTTTATTCCAAAAACGGCCAGAACTTTCCGGTAGACCAGATATTGTAATGGTAGATGTGTTCGTTTCTAAAAACACGAGTTTTACGTCAAATAGGCATAGTTAATCGGAACCGTATCTATACCAAAAATTGTTCGCAGGAAATCGAAGCAGGTTTCAGGATCCCGCGGAAATTCCCGAATTCATGGATTTGAGGTCGCCGCGGAGGGAGTACCGTAACTTGCGATAAAAATTAAAGAATTCTGCGGTGGTTACCAAAATGATTTTGCGTCCAGCTGTATCGGCGATCCGTCACAGCGTGGCGACGGGTGCATCCAGAGATGTGCAATCCTCTGCAGGCCGTATTTTACCCGTCCCGTTTCGCGAGTGTTCGCAGCGCTGCTGGGGGCCCGGTTTTTCGTTTTGTTCGCGTTAGTGCGGTTTAAGTGGAAGGCAATTCTCACGCGTCAGTTTTTAGGGTCACGGTCCAATTAGTTGAACGAATTTCAGAACTACACTTGTACCCTTTTTTTTCCTGTCTTTGTTCTACCGGACGGCATAGCCGGTCGGAAACGCACCCGCGCTCACACACCTCTATTTTTAATCCCGTTTTCTGCTCGTTCCGCGCTCGTTTTCGATCCTCTTTCGGAGTTTTAATCGGTTTAATTGCTTTGCTTAAAACGCTCGCGGACCAGACTCTGTATCGGACTCCGTCGTTCAGAATATTACGCTTGATTAGGAGATGTCTTTTCGACGGGGGTTTTGTTTTCATTTGCGGTGTCGCGCCTCCGGTTCGTAACCGGCCGCCGTTTCTCTGATTGCGTTTATTAATCGCCTATCGGAAAGATGTCCGTTTAAGCGTATCAGTGCCGATGAGAGTCTCGGTTGATTTTTCGACGAACTGGTTGAAAGTTCTTCGGTGTTTGTTATACGGTGGTCGGGGATGATCGATAATGTTAGGAAACTTGGTGCATCGACCTTTGATCGGATAAAAATGCATCGTTGCATATTCAACAAGTTAATTCTATTTCCACTGTCTCCGATCGATACACAGCGTCGTCTTCAACTATTTCGCTGGATAAAAATAACTCGTCCCAGCGTTACAAGCCGTTCCAGAAATCAATTGATCAATTCTCGAAGATCATGATAAAAGCCGTCTGATGCAGCCACTTTGCTTTGCCGATACGGTACTTTGTTCGATAAATCCGTGATACGAATATGTGTGGGTATAGTATCAAGTTTGTGAATATGAAATCGAAATTTTTTTATAGAAATACAAGTTTGTTATATAAAAATTATATTGAATATTTTATTCGAAGCATTACCCATTGGTAGCTACACACTTTTCCCATCTTTTTGACAATTTGTGGATGTCATGCCAAAAAACTGTTCCTCCTTTCAGACAAACCAGTCATCGAGCCATTTTCGTTCATTTTCGTAAGATGTGAAGCACTGCTCAGCAAGTGCGTATTGGGTTGTCCAGAAAGTTCGTGCCGATTAATTTTTATTTTTAATAAACATATAGAGGGTGAGTCACCAAACGTTTGCACCTCAAATATCTTTGTTGTTTCTAACGATACATAAAATATGATAAGGACAAAGTTGAATGGTACAATGGGGCTGACACGATGCTATAAAAAAATTTTGTTTTTATGTCATTTTTTTAGAGATATCAAGGTCATCTTGATTTTTTTTAAATGGAACCACCCTTTTTTAAACACCTACGATGATAGTCCCTTTCATTAGGAATTCAGTGACTATATTATTCCATGGTCATTCAAGGTCAAGGACAGAAAAAACGTATAAAACTAAAATATGGAAACAGAATACCTGTATTTTATAAATGTTCGAAATGATGACCATCTACGTCGATACATTGATGTAAACGAGCTCTGAAGGAATGTTGAACTCTGATAAGTACATCTGAGGTGATATTTGTACATGCTGTGATGATACGCTGACGAAATATCTTCAACTGTTGTTGGAGCATCCATGTACACGGTCTCTTTTAGCAGACCCCATAAAAAGAAATCCAGTGGATTTAAATCAGGCGAACGTGCTGGCCATGAAACAGTTCCGCCTCGTCCAATCCATCGGTTTGGAAATCGTGTGATTCCAACGTTTCTCTAGCTAGTCGTGCATAATGAGCAGGACAACCGTCATGTTGGTACCACATATCATAGCGATTTTGTAAAGGGACATCTTCTAACAAAATTGGCGGATCTTCTTGCAAAAATTGAGCATATTTCTGTCCCGTCATCGTTCCGTTAACGAAATATGGTCCAATTACTCTGTCATTCAAAATACCACACCACACGTTTACGCTCCATTGTCTTTGATGATCAATTTCTCGCAGCCGGTACGGATTATCTACAGACCAATTATGGGCGTTCCGTAGATTAATTGAGCCATGATTAGTGAATGTTGCTTCGTCCGTAAACAAGACATTAGAAAAAAATGAATGATTTTGAAGCAATCCCTACTGACAAAAGTTAATTCTATTTTGAAAATCATTCCCGTGCAAATTCTTGATGGATCGATATGTGGAACGGATGAAATTTATGTCGGGCCAGAATTCGTATTACGCTACTTTGACTTCTACCTGCTTCCCGGGAAATTTGTCTCGTACTCGCGTGAGGATTGACAGCTATAGCTGCTAAAATATTAATTTCATTGTCTTCATTGGTCGTGGGATTCTTCCGTTTGTACTGTCTTACATGTACACCTCCAGTACTTCGAAACAACCTGTACGTATTAATGAAAGTCTGTCTAGAAGGAGTGTTTCGCTCAGGGTACCTTTCTTCATAAAGTAATCGGGCCTGCACTGCATTTTGTCTACATTCACAGTAAATCGTGATCATATCACACTTTTCAGTCATTGAATAAGACATAGCGGAATCGCGTTTGGAAACATACTGATAGTAAATAAGAATGCTGAATAACAGTAACATTGAAGGACCTTAGTATGTTTAATTTAACTACGACCATAGTATGTTTACTATTTACTACAAGTCTCACCCATGATAAACGTATTCTGCTTTCATATTCTAAATCTTATACGTGTTTTCTGTCCTTCACCTTGAATTACCTTGGAATAATATAGTCACTGAATTCCTAATGAAAGGGACTATCATTGTACGTGTTTAAAAAGGGTGGTTTCATTTTTAAAAAATCAAGGTGACCTTGATATCTCTAAAAAATGACATAAAAACAAAATTTTTTTATAGCATCGTGTAAGCTCCATTGTACCATTCAACTTTGTCCTTACCACATTTTGCGTATCTTTAGAAACAACAAAGATATTTGAGGTGCAAACGTTTGGTGACTCACCCTGTATATTGAAGTTTACAGATGTCTGTATATATAAATTGTATATATTGAAGTTTGCAGATGTCTGTATATATAAATTGTATATATTGGAGTTCTCAGATGTCCTGTGTATACAAATTGCATATATTGAAGTTTGCTGATGCTGTATATATAAATTGCATACACTGAAATTTACAAATGTCTATATATATAAATTGAAGTTTGCAGATGTCTGTACATATAAATTGAATACATTGAAGTTTGCAGATGCCTGCATATATAAATTGCATATATTGGAGTTTGCAGATGTCTGTATATACAAATTGTATATATTAAAATTTGCAGATGCTGTATATATAAATTGCTTATATTGAGCTTCATTCAACTTTGTCCTTACCATATTTTACGTATCTTTAGAAACAACAAAGATATTTGAGGTGCAAACGTTTAGTGACTCACCCTGTATATGTATAACGAAGTTATATAATAAACGTGTAGTACCAATAAATAGAGCTTTTCCCAGTAGTATGTATCAAATGTACTTACATGTATTACGTTGCTCGCATGGGAGCGCACTTTCAATGATTGTATTCTTCATTGCTGGATCATTAAAGTTTTAGTCATGGAACGTTTCACAATAGGACAGCGTAGGATTCGTATAATTGAAATTTATTAGATGTGTTCATGTACCGTATAAATCACGTATCGCCAAATTCGGGATTATTCGGGTCAAAATAGGAAATATAATCCTCGATGCGTTGCGAGAAAAACTACAACTGAATTTTCCACTATTATTGTGTTACGCGCTCATGACAAAAATACGCAGCTATTAATTGTTTGTTAATCCTTTCACAAAAATCAAGTCAAAAATAGTCTGTATAAAATGTTGACATTAGCACACGAACAAGAAACATTCAAACAATCGTTGAAGAAAAACAGACTCTAAAAGTAAAATGAACATTAAAGCTCTTTTGACATTTACAGAAGAATATTCTAATCGACGTAAGAGACAACAAGTTGTGATAGTTTTTGTAAAAACTCTTTTTATTTTCTACTTAACCCATTGACTGCCAACTACGAGATATCTCGTAGTGGGTGCTGCAAGTTTAGATTGGTTACAAATGGCTATTTGAGTTAGGAACTATTAGAAAGGATGAATGAAAAATGTATATAGTGTAGAGAACATATTGATTATCAATTTTTATTATTAAATTTATTATTAAAACTATATATTAAATTAATTATATTAAAATAAAACCGTGGCACTCAGGGCAAGACGCGCTAAATTTGCATGGCAGTCAACGGGTTAATGAGAGAACACAGCAGCCGTTCTAGTTAGGAAACCGTGCATATCGCTAACTGGTGCTGCAAATATTGAGACTTCTTATTATTGTATTATCGGAAACCGACATTAAGGTCCCATCAAGCCGATAATTTCCTCGGCGCGGCTCCTTACACGCCATTGGCACGTATAGCCGTGTATCTAATTAGTGTACATGCGTATGATTACATGAACGTCACACATTGAGTCAGTTCCGCGAACGATGCCAGTTCATTCGACCCGTTTGCCGAAGCGCATCGCGTCGCGGTGACACGAGCCAAGTAATGCCGCATCCTGTTACGCGTTTGATGCACTTTCAAAACAACCCCTCGGTATCTCCGCCGGCAGCTCTTACCAGTTGGTCTTCGATTATGCTCCCCGAGGAGCAATCCACGAAATAGCTCTCGGTCGAGATGGTCGAAGTAGCTTGAACGACGGTTAACGGGGTCGTTTGCCCACATTTAAATCGGGCAAAGCATCGTCCGATGACTTGGTAAAGTTCGAGGCTACTCCTGCCGTTGCTGCATGTGTTCTGCTTGCCCACGATTTCACCGCTCGGAAGAGTGCATCCATCCGATCAAATTAAATTAACACTTTGGAGACCCTTGAAACCCGCCAACCGTGATTTCGGGTTTCACGATGATCGCAGTTTAGATTTCTGGAAGCAGGTCGCGGCAATCTACTTCGAAGGGTCATCTCTGATTTAGGCTAGTGGAACGAACCTTCTCGATCAACCAGTAAACATATACAGTGAATCACTTTAATATTCGGACACTATACAATTTTCACTTTGCCGCATTGTAATTTCGTTCACGATGAAGAAAAAAGAAATTAATTCTAAATTACATTACTGTATAGGGTCTAGTTAATAAAACCATAATTTTCATTTATATAATTACTAACGTTTACTAAGTATTCTATTTTAAACGAAACAATGTCTAGCTTTAACGTGACAATAATATTCGGGCACCTCGGAATGTAACAATTTGCGTGAGCTAGTGTGACATTTAATGCTCTTTCTGGAACACCACGTACAAACTATCGTTCAAATAAAATTACTAATCTTGTTTCGTTTCGTTTACTTACAGATTTTGTAATCGTTGAAACCCAGGTTTCTATTAACTGCATTTGTAGAGGTTTGGGAATAAACACAGAATTATATTATATCCCACATATTCTTAAGTGAAAAATAAGGTAAAAACCTTGAAATACATGATAATCTTTATTTACAATAGATCTCAAATTAACACGATAAACAACAGACGAAAGAACACGAAACTCCGAATATATAGACAAGAATGAACATCAACATTATCGAATTTTAATAACAGCTTCTCAGACATTATAATGACACACGCTCTAATTGACCAATGCCACTTTTACATTAAAGTCGATGGTCGCTACACGTTACTAACCGATATTCTTAAATAAAAATTCAGGAATTCTCAAAATTGCTATGACCAATGTAATGCTCCTTTTTATTTCAACGCAATCGCGAACAAAATCTTTTTCCTGCACACGTGTATCAAAGATTCGTTTCGGAATTCCAGTTTTACATTCGCTACGGTTACTGGAATTCCTGCTGAAATTAACAATCATCCATCGCAGAAGATAGTGAAGGGGTTCAGCCTTCCTGAACGAATGAACAAAGCTTACTTGTATGTATCACGCATTACGAGAGGGTTGAATGAACGCGCCGTGACGGCGAATACGGATCAGCTTTAATACCTCAACGATTCTTCGTTAGGCGCTGTGGAATCGGCACGCGCGTGCTCGTTTGGCTTACTAACGAAACACCATTCATACAGGTTTTATTTGCCTGATTTTAAGCGCATTATCGAACGTTTATGTGATGTATTTATACGGAGAGTACTTTCATTTTCTTAGAGAGCTTTCATTTTTTTTTTCAGCATTTCCATGGCGAAAGTATTCATCGTTATTTCTCCGCATGATCGCTTCCTATTTATCGTTACGTTTTGCTCGTACGCTTCCATTTACTTCCATGTAGCGTAGTTTCGAACAATTGCCACTATTTCACCCATTATCGAATATTATTAACAATGAATACGAAAATTACCGGGAGAATATTGCTTCTGATTTTTCTTGCACAATTACCGAGAGTATTCAGTGTTTTCATTAGAAATTTTCTAATGAACTTCCTCGCTAGAGCATACACTATCATGATAATTATAGCAAATCTGAATAAAAGTAAGCTTGGCATTAATGAAGCGATGTACAGCTGTTGCGCTTAGTATTTGCTAGTTCCAGTGTTAATGCTAACACCGTATAAATTTATTTGTGGTAGGATTGTATAAAAGTAGAGTATTATTTGCACTCGGAACAATTTTAATTCTAGAATCAATAAATTTCTTTCGTTCTAGAACACTTTCATACAATGCAGTCTTTTTACAGCATACATTATATTTTATTCGATCTAGAACATTTTCATTCTGTGCGATATTTGCC